>WNNJ02000010.1:0-212886 GCA_012934845.2 Pomphorhynchus laevis | reverse complement strand
AATCGAGGCGGACTATGCTAGGTAAGGAGAGACGAAAAGCTTGAGAAACCTTAGCCTTTGGGACTCTCCGGGGGATAAAAGACCCCGAGTGGTTCAGTCTAAGAGCGGTGTGTTAGATTGGCTGTGGGCCTCAGATCCCACCGGACCTGAGGCCGTGAATATGGAACAAGTAAGAAGAAAGAAGTTTATCTCATTTGGTGTTTTCTTTCTTTAGCTGAACTTATTATTTGTTTAAGAAAATCTATTATTATGTCAAGTTGCTGAAGATGCTAGTAGTTACTAGCGAAATATCAAAATAATTTTTGTTGTCGTTCAACTATACCTAATAGTTCTTGGAAATTAAAAAAAAATTAAATACAGATCAGGATGGGTATATTTCTAGTTATTTAAAACGCTAAGACAAACTTTTAGTAAAATTTATTTATAGCAATTGTTAGTGATAGAGAAAGTTGATTTAAAATTGATTTTTTTATTAATTATAAAACCCGGCTAAAAATATCGGTAAAAAACTAAAATTTCATCATTATCTTAAAAATAATCGAAAAAATAAAATCACTTAAAGTAAAACACGCCTATCCAGCAAAGTATACGTCAACTGCTATGAATTGTAAAACGAATGTTTTCTTTAATAGTCATGAATTTGTTACGTTGCAAATGTTTTCTAACGTTAACAAAAGTAAGCCTGTCACCTGTAAATATAATGAACTTTGCAAACTTACATCAAAGCATACGCAGATTTTGTACTTTGACTTGTATGCAAGAATGCTTTGAGTATCATAAAATATGGTCATCGTAATATAGTGTTTAGACATTACAACTGCAAAGTTATTTAGATATTGTGAAATATTAGGGACTATACTATTTTAACTAATTTCGATGACAAAGTTTGATTGGGTCTTATTTGGTGCAAGTAAACGTTTTGAAAAATTTATATTTCAAAAAAATACTACGTAATGATTCGCTTGGAAATACTTGTTGAAGAAATAAGTTAAAGTACTAAAAAAATTAATTTTAATTATTTTAAAAATTAAAAAATAAATAATTTCACTCGTATAAACAAATATTGCTTGAGATTTTAACGTTTAGACAAGATTATGATTAAGAATATAATTTCAAAAAGTCAAATTGTTCTGACGAGTATAAACGGTTTTTATATGAATTCAAATATTTTAGCAAAATTGTAATTTAATTTTAAATTTACATATTTTTTAAATAAAATTGAAATATAATGTTATAATATAAAATATTGTCGAAAATTTAAAATTAAATTACTATTTGGCTAAAATATTTGAATTCAAATAAAAAAACCGTTTATACTCGTCAGAACAAATTAGCTTTTAAAATTATATTCTTAATCATAATCTGGTCTAAATTTGAAAATTTCACTCTTATAAACAAGTTTTGCTTGAAAAACTGTTAAAAGGATATAATATATATGTAAAAATATCTTATTCACATCAATTCTAAAAATATTGGATTAAAATCATAAAATAAAAACAAAATCATGTTTAATTTTTTGGTAATTTGAGAAAGAAGAGGTTAAAGGTTATATTTAATATTTAACGTTATTATTGAAAGTTAAACATAAATTTTAAGTTTAAAATTTATTTAAATTAAATAATTTTAAATGTTTATATGAGAGCTCTTTAATCAGAGCGAAAGTCACACTGAACGGTTTGTACTAGAAAAAGTGAAAAACGTTGAGAATAAAAAGATATTATCAAAAAATTAATATGGAAACGTAAACATAGCAATAAAATAGACGACATTATTTTAAGACTTTGTTTGAAGACAACAACCTCAAATTGCAATTTAGATAATAACATCTATCATATTTTATATAGAAAAAGAGTAGATCATTATATCAAACACTTTACTGCTTTGGTAATAGCTTTTATTTAATAATAATTAATTGAAAATAATTATTAACAATTAAATTATTTTAAATAAATTGTTAACAAATTAATAAATTGGAATGCTATAATGACAATTATCAAAACAGCTTCGGACTGAACATCAGCCAATTCGAATAGATTCAGTAGATTAGTTCCAGCAAAGAAAGAATATCACGATGCAATAGCGATTATGTGACTTACAGATACATTGTAGTCCACTGAACTTTACTAAAATCCAATTGACTTTATAGTGGAATAACTCTTCCAGTATCGAACGCTCGATAGTAAAAAGTGAAATTTAAATTTTTATGGAAAGGCAATGTGAAAACGAAATACAATGGATTTGAAAGAAAATCCGATTCATATAAAATGTGCTTTCATGTGTATTCGGAAAGAACAAACAGGCTTCAAAGGGATTGTATGTTGGACTAGAGCAACAATGCTACGATATGATAACTCAAATTCAGTTAAATCGCCGTATGGGTCAGATAAAACTTCTTCGGATCTCAGCGTGCATCCATGTGTATTCGGAAATAACAAACAGGCTTCAAGGGGACTGTATGTTGAACTAGAGCGACAATTTACGATATGATAACTCACATTCACTTAAATCGCTGCATGGATCAGATGTAACTTTTACGGATTTCATCAAAAACACACTAAAGACATGAAATCACCTATATTGGAGACAAAAAAATGTTGCCAGTAGCATTTTCGTGTTTAGGTAGAGTCGGGAAAGGATTAATCCAGCTTATGAATGCGATTTAAGCCAGGAGGAAACTATCTGATTCTGTGATGGAATACTATGAATTCTAAGGGGCATAAGATGTCTCTTAATGTATGGAAGACAATATGAATTTCTGACTTCATTAATTCTGAGCATTTGCGGGAACCCTCATCTAAAAAAGAGCATTTGCGGGAACCCTCGAAATATAAAATAATAATAATTTGAATGATACTTAAAATAGACCGAACATTATTGCAAGAATATTTATTGCAAGAATCTTTATTGCAAGAATAAAGTAATATAATAATTAATTAAATATAATTAGTTAATCAAAATAATTATTCAACAAATGATTCAAATTCGCTTTTGGCAAATGCGTAATATTTAATAAATACAAACATGAAACTCTAATATTTAAATGGAAATTTCAAAACCAAATCTTGTAACTACTCAACATGATATATTGTTTTAATTTTCATAATTAGCAAATATTACAAAATTAAAAATACAGAATCATAATATTATTATTTCTATCGTGATAATTCTAATTTCATTTCTAATTCGGTTTCACTCATTAAATTAATAATTAAATATTTTGTATTTATTAAATATTACGCATTTGTCAAAAGCGAATTTTAATGATTTGTTCTATAATTATTTTGATTAATTAATAATAATAAAAATAAAAATAATAAAAAAATTAATAAAAAGAAAGTTTTGGGAATAACTGACAGTACGGGACCTACACGATTTGGATGTCGTGCATTATTAACAGTTTTTATTAAACTGTTTATATGTATAAACTCCATGTGTTTATGGAGTGTATATACTACATAGACATATAAAGAGTGTATATACACTCTATATATAGAATGTATACTCTATACATTCCATGTATATTTTAAATAAAATATTAAATACTGAAAATATTGAGCACTTTTTAAAAATAACCGGTGAATATAGAGCGTAATCATTCAAATAAATACACGATTCAATATTAAATTAATTATTTTCATCGTCCGGACCGGGTCTATTAGACGTAGGGTTTGAAAACTTTCGAATCGTGGGGGCAGGTGCTCCGGCCAACGGCGATCTTAATGGAGGACGTCCTTGGAATGCGTTTGGATTCAAAGGCTGATGTTGCTGGCCTTGTCCAAATACACTTTGTGTGCCAGATGGTCCGTAGGTGTTGTGATTCATTGCTTGCGGTTGTTGTTGTTGAAATGGAGGTTGACGCTGCGCGAAATTTGGATTCGGCCGGCCAAACGGTGTTGGAGCACCTGTGTATCCTGTATGTTGGTCCTGATTGCCGTAATTCGTCATTCCTTGACCGCGTGGGTAAAATTGAGGAGAAACTCCTCCGTAGCCTGGCTGCATAGGTGGCTGCTGGTACATTTGATGTTGATCACCGGTAGTGCGGTTAGCCCCAAATTGATCGTATCTGTAGTTAATGGGTCGACTGCTAGTACCACCGGTGAATCTGTTATTGTCTTGTTGTTGAAATTGTCCACCAGGGGTGTAGGTTCTGTTAATGGGTGACAACAGAAACTGCTCGAGATCGTTGTTGGTCATCAAGCGGCCATCGTATATGATACGAACTAAGTCTTCTAGTTTTTCCTTCAATGTGTTGTCGTCTTCGACTTTTTCAACAGCCTTGCGAATATGCTGCATCTAAAAGATAGAACATGGAATTAAAATACTATAAAGATTGTTTAAAAGAACAAGGTAATGTATGAACTTTGCATTATATCTCACTCTTCAACCAAGAACACGAATTTAAGCCATGAATACATGATTTAGTTAAGTATGCTTTTTATGAACTTTTAAATTCTTCCAAAATTTCAAAGTGTATTAAATATTTATTGATAAGATTTAATATTTATAAGATTGTCCATTGATACATTCGATGTGTTCATTAATCGTTCACGGCGTATAAGCATCGAGAAGAAACAAGAGAATGTTAATCACGAATTTTCAACTATTTCAATAGTCCTTTTCAAGTGATACAATTAATTAGTTCTTTTCAAGTGATACAATTAATTAGTTCTTTTCAAGTGATACAATTAATTACTATTAATTAGGCGTAAATTCAAATATTAATTGCAGATTATTATAAATTATAATAATTTGTTATATAATAAATATTGAGATTATTCTTCGTTTAGGATATAAATAATTACAATCGTCAATTTCAAGAGTGAAATTTCTGTATATAACGGATTATAAACTTGTTTTTATCAATACAATCAATATATTTTATATAGTTAAGGAACAAAGAAGCTTCTGTTTCTTTGTTTTAAGCCAGTTTCCTCCTGGCTTAAATCGCATTCATAAGCTGGATTAATCCTTTCCCGACTCTACCTAAACACAAAAATGCTACTGACAACATTTTTTTGTCTCCAATATAGGTGATTTCATGTCTTTCGTGTGTTTTTGATGAAATCCGTAAAAGTTACATCTGATCCATGCAGCGATTTAAGTGAATGTGAGTTATCATATCGTAAATTGTCGCTCTAGTTCAACATACAGTCCCCTTGAAGCCTGTTTGTTATTTCCGAATACACGTGGATGCACGCTGAGATCCGAAGAAGTTTTATCTGACCCATACGGCGATTTCTTTGTTACAGGAACAAAGAAGCTTCTGTTTCTTTGTTCCTGTAATTGTTCCTATATATTTGAAATGGAAGAAGATTATAGGTTTAGTATTTATAAGCAATATATTATATATTTAACAAATATATTTGGCCAAACAAATATTTGAACGACAAAGGTATCGAAGTATCAATTGACTGATTAATAGACTCGTTTTTGCAGTATTAAAGAACAATATGGTGAACACCTATAGCAATGCCAAGAGGTAAACCATCATCAATTCCTAAATGTTGCAGTTGTAACGGCAAGGCTGCCGTGCGTCGTGGGTGTCCTTATGCAAAACATAATACTATGTACGCAATGTCGTGCACCAAATTGCTAAAATAAAATAATAGATTCGACACCAGCGTCAACCCGTAATGGTAACACAACTGTACGAATGAACAACACTCAAACTTCTCAAAACACTGTTCCGAACGAATATCAATCGTCAATTTCTTCAGCATCCCTCAATTTATTATCTCAACATATACAATTGCATACGATAAAGTATTCAAATGGATTCATAATCTTGACCCTCTACCAAGGTGTAATACCTACATCGACTTATTAATACCCTCGCGAACCTCTATCTTACTGCAGTGCTTAATATAAATAAGATCTGTGTGAATATGAAAGCTTACACGGTATTGTTCCAACTTGTACAGTATTACACGAGTGATCCAATTAAACATAACACGTGGTTGCAATTGTGGTATAAATGTCGTCATAATTACAAACTAATCCTCGAAGCGCACAAGCTATAACTTAAACGTTCTCGTTTTCAACTGTTAATTGGGTTAACACGTTTTCCAAGCTCTTAAGTAATAGTCAAACTCAATCTGTATTAAAACTACTCGAAAACCCAAGCTTACACACGAGAACACTTTCATTTGAAAGACCGTGTCGGAAATGAAACTATAAAGCAAAAGCTCATTCAGATACATCTTTTAACAGCTGAAGTACACGACTGCTTTATTCTAAAAGACCGCTTACTAAACGTCCAATTACACATCCTATCATATTTCAAGACATTTTTGTAGCGGAAATACAAAAAACAACGAAAAACAACTTATGATTCAGCTGGTCCTTCTACAACTAATTCTGCCTATCAATGCTGGATGAATTTGGCATGTGCTTAGATAAATTGGCTTTAGCCCTACGCCGAGTTTGTAATATACATCTCAACCATTTCATTGCCTCCAAAGACCCTTGAAGCGTTTACTGTTAACCCTTTAAGACCGTTAGAAAAAAACCTACTGGAATCCGTCCAACAGGGATTTGAGGGTTAAGCCGCCGAATAAAAGGGTGCATTCTCACTGCCAGAATATCTGTTGATCTGAAAGTTTCAAATCGCGTACAACTTTGTGATGGACATAGATGAGGTATTGAATTTGCTGAACACTCAATTAAACAATCATCATCCAGCAATGATGATCAATGTATATTATAACTTGACGCCAAAAACGCATTTAACCAAACATATCTGATTTGTCTTAAGGAATGTAGATAATGTATGTACATCCTTGACAATAATTATACACAACGTCTAATCTACTCCAACAGTTATCACCATTGACAACGAAACAATAATCTCAGATGAAGGATTCACACAAGATGATCATCTATTCATGATTGCCTTTGCAATAACTTCTCTTCCTTTGATTTTTCCTGATGGAGCATGTGCTAACGATTGTTTATCGATGGTACGCTGACGATTGAAGCTTAGCTGAAACTGCTGAAGAGTTTATAACAGTTTAGAATATCATAAATCTCATTTTGTTAATTAAATTAAAAAATATTACTAGGTAAAGTTGTTAAAGATTGCAAATCTTTAACAACATTTCAATCCATAAAGATTAGGATTTCAATCCACTTAGCGTACGCTGAACTAACACAGTCGTTTTAATTAATGACAATGTCGACCTGGCTTTGTTCCTATAGAATGTGCTTACAGAGATTTCTTTCCAACTATTGTTGGAATTACCTCAATTAAGAATTATAACGCACTTATATTTACCTATACGACTAGGAATGCTAGGGATGAATATCCACGACACTGAATTCAATTAAAACTACCAAAACTATTTTATGATGTGTCCAGCAATGTCAGACGGACTACCGAAAGAATGTTGATGAACTGGATGGACTCAGTAGAAGCATAGCGGTCGAGGTGGATGTTGAAGTAGCCAAGAACGATTGAAGGGATTGAGGACAGAGAACAGTGAGACAGAAGGTCAGCGAGTTCGGTAAAAAATAAGGATGTAGGAGCTGATGAACCAGGACAGTATACAATTGCGAGATCTAGAGTGATCGGGTTAGAAGAACGACAAGTGAGCAGTTCAAAATAGCAAGGACTGAAAGGGGAAGTGATTTTGCGAAGAGACGCGGTGTGACGAGCGAATGCGACAATGACGCAATGATTAGAGAATTTAGAAGGGGATTTGCTGAGGGGGCGAGCGGATTTGACTAGTGAGCAATCGGCAGAGAGCAAACGACGGATGGAGAGGTCGTCAGAATCGGAGTGCCAGGATTCGGTGAGGCAAAAGAGATCGATAGATTGCTTTGTGAATAGGTTGAAGATGAGATCGGATTTATTGAGAATAGATCTAGTGTTGATGATGCCGAGGCGGAAACCGTGTGTGGTGGTGATGGGGGCTAATGGAGAAGACGCATAGGGGAGATATGCGAGGTTTCACGAGGTATACATATCCTTGCTAACAATTCACGTATAGCGGCTATTGTTTCAACAGCATTAGTGCTACGTACTGGTATAATTTCTGGCCAATGACTTTGAGCGTCGATTAGAGCCAAATACATTTGTTTATCAACGGGGCCTGCAAAATCAACGTGTATCCGAGTCCACACTTCTGCAGGAACATCCCATTGGTGTAGAGGTTGGTGGGCAGATTTCGGTTGTTGTTTATGACAAAATGAACAGCGATCTACCCATTGCTCGATATCTGTATTTATAGTAAGCAACCAGCAATATAGTCGCGCTAGATGTCGCATTGCGGATATTTCTGGATGTCCAAGGTGGAGTGTTTCCAAAGCTTTGTAACGAATGCTTCTCGGGATGACAATGCGCTGTAACCATAACAAAATACCGTTTTCGTTTGAAAGTTCGTGTTTCCTAGAATGGTATATCGTTATTATTTGGTTGCATTGTTTGGGCCAGCCACTTTCGATTTATCTTTTTATTTGTTATGTTTCTGTATCCCGCGTGCTTTCATTCCGGATTTCGTCCATTGACAGATGCATTTTTCCTGCGTTGTGATCTTGTAGCAAATGGACTTGTTCACTCTCTTCAGTATCTAATGGGTTATGAATCGGAAGTCGAGAAAGTACATCAGCCATCGTATTTTTCCTTCCCTCGATATATTTCAATTCATAGTTGTACTGTGCTAAGGTTAGGGCCCATCTGATCAATCGCTGGTTAGTCATTTTGCTTAAATTTCGATCTTTTCCAAAAATGTGTTTAAGCGGTCTGTGATCGCTCCATAGCATGAATCTTCTACCGGCGATATACTGATGAAATTTTCGTACCGCGAATACTATTGCCAATCCTTCGTTTTCCACTTGGGCATAGTCCTTTTCATTGGGCTTCAGTGTCCTGGAAGCGTATGCTACAGGTAATTTAACATGATTCGAGTCTTTATGGAATAATATTGATCCCAAATCATTGTCGCTCGCGTCACATGTGAGGTAAACATCCTTGTGAATGTCGAAGTTATTTAGTATACGAGCATCCATGAATGATTCCTTGACTTTTTCAAATGCTTGCGTATGCTCCGGTTTCCATGACCAAACGATGGCCACTAAGGGTAGCACGGGGAAAGTACCTGCGGAGTTACTGTATGGTAGAAGGTAGGTTTACTGTATGGTAGCTTCGAAAATACGGATCCACAAGATTATTACTAATTGTTTTGAAAGGTGAATGTAATTCACCGTGTGAATTCCCTGTGTGAACACAGGGAATTTACTTAAACACATTACCAAGATCAAATCTAGGAAGTGGCTACACAATACCCTGAATGTATTGATACATTGAGATGCAAAATTTACTTTAAACTTGCGAAAGTCAGTTCCATATGTATTCAAGCATCAACAAATAAAAAATGTAATTTGAGATGATTTGATTTGGATTTCCAATTCCTCGTTTTTACTTCAATACTTTTTTTTTCAAAAATAAAATTAAAAAAAATTATTCAAATAATATAAGCATTTCAAAATTTTTATTAATACATTTATCATTGAATTTAATAAAATTAAAATCAATATAATAAAATTAAAGATTAATTAGAATAAGATACTATATAATCAAATTAAATCAGAGGAAATACATCATTAGCATGTATTTGGCCCCGCTGCTATGTTGGGTAGAGGAGTTAGGGGCCGAAACCTGATAGCATAGCAGTTCCTTCTGATGACCTCTAATTCTTATTCTGATACAACGTCTGTTATTTATTAGTCAATTCATAAAAATTACTTTTATTTTAAATTTCAATTTTTTATTTTAACTTATATAACAATTTATTTATTATCTATGATTGTTTATTATTTATTATTTAATTACTTAATCTGTATTTATAATTATTTTTAATTTCTGAATACATAATTTGGCAAATGTTTACTGAAAATACCATCAAACAGTAAAAAGTAAAATATATAAATTAACACAATAATATTAAAAATAAATTCAAAATCATTAGAGAAAAATTTTTATGGATGAATTATAAATAATATACTTTGTATTAGAATAACATACTATATAATCAAATTTAATTAGAGGAAATAAGTCCTTAACAGGTATTTGGTCACGCTACTATGCTGGGCAGAGGACTTAGGGGTCAAGCCCTGATAGCATAGCAGTTCCTCCTGATGATTTCTAATCCTCATTTTGATACAACGTTTGTAATTTATTAGTCAATTCAAAAAGTGACGTTTATTTTAAATTTTATTTTTTTAATTTGATTTAAATTATAGAAAATCTTTAACAATTATTTATTTTATCATTTTTTTTATTTTGATTAAGCATTATTATGTTTTGTTTTGTTTATAATTATATTAAGTACGTAGACTCAGTTAGCTGATTTGATTTATTTTTTATTTTAAATTTCAACTTTTTATTTTAATTTGATTTAAATTATAAAGTTAGCTGAATTAATTTGAAGTGAATCGTAAAGTGAATTGTGGGCTAATGTGAAGTGAATTATTGGTTGTTGTGAATTAAATTATAGAGAATCTAAAATATCTTTATTATTTAATTATTATGTTTTGTTTTGTTTATAATTATATTAAGTACGTAGACTCAGTTAGCTGATTTAATAATAAGTGACCTTTAATTATTTATTAATTATTATAATTAATTAATGGGAATAATTAAAATTAAATTAAATTTAATCTTTTAGTATATTTATTTGTAAGTCTGAGATGGATATGCTGGATAAAATAGAAAATAAACAGAATTAAATAGAATTTAGTGGTACGTAAACTGATTGTTATTCATTTCTTAAATTTTAAAATTAAAAAATTACGTTCCCTATTTTATTTGAAATAGGGAACGTAATTTTATAAAATTTTATAAAAGAACTATCTTCTTGAAGCTATCAAGACAAAATTGGCACAAATCCGGTTTTCACCCTTTATTATCTCACTGAGAAGCTACTTACAAACAGATAGTTTACTTACGACTAATGGGTATACATGTCTCTCGTATCTCAAACTGGCTCCTGAATTAATATTCGATTCGGTAATAAGTCGCACTGTTTGCATTGCTTCTTCAGGTCTTCCAAGATCAGCGAAACAAATTGCCTACGATTAAATACGTATTCCAAAAATTATTTAAAAAAATGCATTTACCTTTAAATTTCGGAAAAGTGGTGAATTTTGGTTACGGCCGTATGATGAAATTTCCAGTGCAATATCAGGACGATTCTAGACAACAAAATACGAATTAATATAAATAAAGTAATATTAAAGTAAAAATAAAAAATCTTGAGATTTTGTAAAAGATTAAATTTAATTAAAAAAATTAATTACAATTTTATATTTCAAAATTTAAATTTAATTGTATTTAAATTTTTATCTTAAACAGTTATTTATACATTTCTGTGTTTTCATCAGCACAATTGAAATAAACCGAATATAGATTTTTGGTAAATTTCCTTGAGAAAATTTTCCTGCTCTATTTCCAGACGAGGTATGTATTGTACAAGCGTTATAATAAAGATCTAAATACTTCACATTAATTCGTTAACTAAAGACTTCATTCGCTCCATTAATTTATTCCAAATAAAAATTCTATTAGAAAAGAAGAAGTTAAATGATAACATGTCTGCATGAACCGACAGGCGAAATACAAAATCAGCAAATTAATCAATCAGCAAATTAATTAATCAATCACCAAATCAGCAAATTATTAAATCTCTTTATACATCAATTATTTACATATTCATTATAATAATTTTGAAAAGGTCAAAACGGGAATAAAAAGAATAATAAAAAATATTACAAAAAATAAAATAATTTATAAAAAATATTTCATATTATAAAATAGAATAATTATATAATATTATATATTATAAAATATAATGAACAAAAAGATATTATACTATACTATCTTTGGTGACAACAATCTCTTGTGGTAGCTTATGCCACCACAAGAGATTATTGACAATATCGCCTAATTATCGTCTAGACATTATTAATGATAATTTATAAACACCATCATTATCGAATATTATTTATTCAAATAATACAATTCACTTGTTACCTTTAAATAAATCATACAAAATACAATTGATTTCTCTGTGTCACTTTAGCTACGAGCTAAATATTTAAGTATTAAATTGAGCTGATAACGTCAGTGTACGTCCGAGCTCTGTTATTCTTTTTGTTCAATAAGTTATTTGTTCAATAGATTATCTGAGATAATTTATTTAAGAAATTATTAAATTATTAAATGATTTTGAATTAAATGATTCAAAATAAAACAAATGAAAAAATTAATGATGCATATCAAATTTAAAACAATTAAAACGATTCCTTGAACAATTCAAAGAACGAACTAAAGCGTCTGATATTTAATGAAATTTTAAATCGACGAACTCGAAAAATCAATGTCGCTGACTATGCTAGATATAAGATTACATTCATATCTTTGAAATGTGTAAATTTTCATTTTTTAATTCTGTATGTACAGAAGCAAAAAGATTTTATTTGAAAAAAATTCGAACTTTTCGTCCCTTGTAATACATTTGATAGAGTACATATTTTCAATAAAAATGTATTTTAAAATTGATATAATTTTTTACCGTTTCGAATATGTTTATACGTTTTTAATAATTCTATATTTAAATTAAAAGTAGATTATTAAAGTTTATAATCAATTGTTTAGTTCGACAGTTATTTCAGATGTTCTGTTCAGCTTTTGTTTCAAATGTTTAAACGTTTTAAATAATTCTATATTTAGATTAAGAGTAGATTATTAAAGTTTAAAATCAATAGTTTAGTTCGACAGTTATTTCAGATGTTCTGTTCAGCTTTTGTTTCAAATGTTTAAACGTTTTAAATAATTCTATATTTAAATTAAAAGTAGATTATTAAAGTATATAATCAATAGTTTAGTTCGACAGTTATTTCAGATGTTCTGTTCAGCTTTTGTTTCAAATGTTTAAACGTTTTTAATAATTCTATATTTAAATTAAAAGTAGATTATTAAAGTTTATAATCAATAGTTTAGTTCGACAGTTATTTCAGATGTTCTGTTCAGCTTCTGTTTCAAATGTTTAAACGTTTTAAATAATTCTATATTTAGATTAAAAGTATATTATTAAAGTTTAAAATCAATAGTTTAGTTCGACAGTTATTTCAGATGTTCTGTTCAGCTTCTGTTTCAAATGTTTAAACGTTTTAAATAATTCTATATTTAGATTAAAAGTATATTATTAAAGTTTATAATCAACTGTTTAGCTTGACAGCTATGTGTAAATTCTATATAATAAAGGCGAAGTGCTAAATCTACAAGTTAACAAGTACGAGGATTTCATAAAATCTATAAAATCAAGAACACCAGCACCTGAGTACTGAAATACTCGGTTTCAAAGCATAATACTTAGTTACAAAGCATTCAGAACATAGTGTGGATCCTGCATATTTTATGATTAAATAATCGTATCTATTATATATTATCGTATTAATAATCATGTCATATTATTATTTCAAGAAAGCACAATGATGATGTTTTTGTAGACAACATCTATACAAATCTACATTAATCCATGTCTAATTATCAATTGATTATTTAAGTATTTATTACTGACCGATATAAAGTAAAGCTAAAGCTAATTTATAAAAGCTAAAAGTAACAGATCACGCAGCTTTGGGCATTCATTTGACATAAATTTGTACTTATGAATATATGGAAACGTTTGTATTTTGAATTTTACAAACCTGTTTAATAGCAAATAGACAAGCTGTACCAATAGCGCGGAGTGTCAGATTGCAGTTCGCCTGATGAGCCTGCTTTAAAACCTTTTCCAGTTTAGTAAAAGCCTCAGGGGTGTCCTGCAAATAGAATAAACAATAAACCAAGGCAAATATGTAAAGTAAGAAATCCTACCAAGCAATATAGCGCTTCGACGAGAAGCATCAGAACATCGCTTGGAATAAGTTTACCGTTTGCTGTAATAAATCCGCGCTGCATTGAAAGTTCAAATATTTTCACAGCATCGTCGAAACGGCGTTTTTCAATTAGATGGTTCATTAGAACTAGACTGCTAGCGGAATCCCTAAAAGCTGCTTCGGTGCTCTAAATTTTATCGAATTTATAATGAATAATTATGACAAATTAATTAATTGATTATATTAAACTTTAAATTTAGATATTACATATATATTTTTATTCAAATGTTAAATTTTGAAATATAAAATTATTAAATTTTACAAGTATAAAATCTTATAGAACAAATGAAAATTACACGAGTGACATAACACTATTATATACAGTGTATCGGTTTAAATAATAAATATCGGTTTTATAGTTTGAAAATAATAAACATTCAAGTTTGATAGCCAAAAAGTTAATGAAATTTAAAAAACTTTAGGGTGAAAAAAATCAGTTCATTAAAAACTTTAGATTAAAATGTATATTTTTAACCAAGCAAAAGTATTTTCACAAGTTGAAACTTATTTGTAATATCGTAATACTTAATTAGTTATCATTGATATGTTACAGGATATGTATAATTAGTAGACACACATTGATCTGCAACGGACACAGATTTAATTCATTGCCCAAACAATTGTATCAGATAGTGTTAAATTGTGCTTACGTGGTAGCATGGGCATTACCTCTTTAAACTAATTATGTGCTTTTTGGATCATCCTAATTTTATTCAACAGGAATTTTACTTGCTGTCGTTGCTTTCTTTCTCACAGGATCCTTTGAAGGATACATTTTTATAGTTTTAAATCCGATTGTGTTAAACTGTGCTCCGGGAGCTAATAAGCTTCAGTTTTATAATCGTAGATTTTGCCAAAAACCGGAGTTCGATTACATGCAGAGCAGACTTCCTTATCACTCCTAGACGAGCTTATGGTAGCCGGCAGCACTCATCAGTAGGATGAACTACCATCAGTCGTATCAGCTGCCTTGTGATATATTTAAAAGGCATCTCCGAGAATTTGCTAACGTGGTAGCATAGGCCTATCCTCACAAGCTTTTGTCGATGATGTAAAACTATGGTGCACTATATACAGTAAGCTAGATGCTAAATTTACAAAGAAGAATTATAACGTCGTGCTTTTATTATACAAAAATTATTAAAATTATTACAAGCAAAGAGCATTTTATCAAAAACTAAATCTGATAAAATGTTATTTTAATATTATTTATTAATATAATATTTTATATAACGATTATGTCCAAATGTGTCTAAACAAATATACAAAAAAAATCACGTAATTTCAGATCGAATATTAAAATTAAAAAATGTATGTTTAAATTAAAAATTATTTTAATTAAAATTAAATTTATTAAAATTAATAAATACATCGGAGCGAATCTTATGGTTGCGTATCTCAGCTTACAGTCAAAACAAAAATGACTAGAATACCTTTTCAGAAAATACTTCAATAGCTTTATCAGTTTTGTTGTAGTATGTCAATGAACGCATTAGAGGAGCGCCAAAGTGAAAATTAGAGTAACCTGCACCGTTCTTATAATATCTAAATTTGGTATTTAAAATAACAGATTAAATAAGCAAATCCATTATACTTTTTAAGTCCATTTACAAGGGCCGTGATTTCTTCATCACTTTCGGCTATGTATAGTAGATTTTTTAAATCCTCCGAGAATACTTGCCTATCGTCACGCTGAATATCATCAATAACGCGCTTTCGTACGGAAGCTAAAAGAAATAGAGAAAAACATAATTTAAGCATTTGATTTAAATACATTTTATTAAAATCTCACATGAAAAAAATATATTTTTGATATATTCAGCAACGAAAAGGTAAAATTGAAAGAAAATTATTTTGATATTTCTTTAGTTACTACTAGCATCCTCAGAAATTAGAAACTAATTAGGTTTCCAATTTCTAAATATGCTAGTAGTTATTAGCGAAATTTCAAAATAATTTTGTCTTTCAATTTTACCTTTCGTTGCTGAATATTTCAAAATACAGATTAGGATGAATATATTTCTTACAATATTTTTTTATAATAAAAAACAAAAACAAAACCAAAGGCAATCCCATAAAATATTCGGATTGTCTGAATGCTTTACTAAAATCTTTCGATTTGATTTATAATAGATGAATTGAAATCTATGAATGATAAATAAGATATAATTTTTACGATATAATTAATACGATATATTATATTAGGTATATTAACGTATGTATTTTTTTACATACACGATCATTGATATGCTTGGCATTTTTCAAATCAAACAGTTAAGCTTTTTAAATATGCAAATGAAATTTTAATCTATCAATATAAATCATATGAAGCCGCAACTACACTTATAATACATTCATTTAGCGAATATTAGTCCAACTAAAAGTTAAACGTTAAGACTTCAGAACTATCCAATGTTATGCTGAATAAATGTAAAAATTTCTCTTACGTGAAATAAAGGATACAAATATAAAAATCAAATAAAATTAAAGAGTCAAAAATAATTCCCACTTTTGATAGTGAATTAATTATTTTTAATAATTTAAATTTTTTTAAATTTTTTTAATTTTTTGCTTATTTTAAGATGCTAGCGAAATATAAAAATTAGTGATTTATCCTAAAAATAAAATAAAAATAAATTTGGAATATCAAAATTTCAAATTTAATTAAAGTTAGAATTAAAATTAGTTATTTTAAAATATACAAACCTTGAGCAGACCCAAGTCTCACTGTGGTCATTTCTTTAACTCTCAAAAACTGATCCAATCCAATTCCCGACGCAGTGAATATACATCTGCCTTCAATTATTAATGTAGAGTAAATGAAATTGAACAAAACTGAACGAAAAATGTAATGCTAGCTTACACTAATGTAGTTCAAATAAAAGTAAATGAAATTAAAGTTTGAATGAATTTTACAATTTGCTAGTGAATCACATCATCAGTGAATTTAAATAAAACTAAAATCACTTACCTTGAGCAAGGGATCGACCGAGAGCTTTACGTACTAACAATGATGCAATGGAAGACATCTACAAATTAGATAATTTACTTTAAATAAAAAACGATTTCCAAAATCGCTTTCGGAAAAGCAATTTGTGATCAGCTCTTTTCGTTGCTGAAAACATACAAATTGTATGAATTGCCATTTAACCGAATAAACAAAAATTAGATTAAATACTTGCAAGGTTCACAATATGTGCAATCGTTATTTATCTGAAGCTTACCCGACTATCGATTAGATCATGGAATTTTAAATAATTAATAATGATCAATTATTACTAATGGATTAATTACTAATCCATTATTGATAAAGAATTATTGAAGCTGGATCAAAGAAGAGATAAAATTATTTTTGATATTTCGATAACTTCTGTTAGCATCTTCGGAAAATTCAATTTTATTAAATCCAATTAATTTTCTGAAGATGCTAACATAAGTTAGCTAAATATCAAAATAATTTCCTCTCTTATTTGATCTAGCTCAAATAATTATAAATCATGGAATTTTTTCAGACGAAATAGTGAGATCCGATTTAAAGCTATTTAAGTCCGCAATTCAAGATTTTTATATAGTGAAAGTGAACTTCTAGCGTTTTCCTTGAAATTTGTTTTAACTTTAATTTAAAATTATTGTGAGCGGGCAAAACAGCCATTTCGGAAACAGCTCTGTATCAATAATATTTTTGAATAATAACAATAATATATTACAAATTCAAAGTAAAAACATCATTGAGATATTTAGAAATTTCTACTTTCAAATCGATTCATCTAGTCAACTTGTATAATGTATCTAAGTATCTTTGTAATAGCACTATATCATCCTAACAAGTGATATTAAATCAAATATTCAATCATCAGCCAATATTACACATTAAGAATTCACTATTCAAACGTGTCTTAAGAGAGCGATGAATTATTACACCTAAGTCCTTATGATGATGTTCAACTTCATTTAATAACGCACCAATGCGATACTGGAACGAAGCGCTAGTCTTTCCCATTATCATCAAAACACATTTATCAACGTTTAACATGAGTCCAGTGGCTTCACACCTTCAGTAAGACAGTCCAGGTCGTCCTGTGGTGACTGACAATGGGTAGGTGTACGAACAAAAGTCCAAATTTTTAAATTGTCAGCATAAGCTAAAGCATTTTTTTAAGTAAGAGCATATCATTAAGAAATACGACAAGAAGAAATGGGCCTATAACAGATCATTTCAATATAATATGTATATGTAATATATATTTGTAAATTAATATATGTATTTATATCGAAGACAATTTTTAAACAAGTGAATGTATCTAAGTATCTTTGCAATAGCACTATATCATCAAAACAAGTAATATTAAATCAAATATTCAATCATATTACACATTAAGAATTTATTACGGCCATAATGTTCTCATCTGACATTTGCTGACGATGTCAAAATATGGGCCGCAACTTAAAACGAGGCGGATTGTGAATTTCTAGAACATGATCTTAACTGTATCGGAACTTAATGTAACAACACTGGCTTTATAGTCAACGCGACAAAGTGTGTATGGATGTATTCGGGTAGAGATAAAACCCGTTTTTACTACAAAATAAATGGACACGCAATCAAGCGAGCCTTAGAACATCCCGATTTGAGCGTGATAACTCACGAATCGCTAAAGACAAGAGCAAACAGCGATCATGCGCGGCAAAAAGCGGTACGCGCCTTATACTGCATCAAGACTACATGTTCCAAATTATTGGCACAAATATTTGCCCAACTTTATTGTGCCCTAATAAGATAGCATCTTAAGTACTGTGTACAGGCAACCTTTCCAAAAACCAGGGTTGAGTTGATTAACTTGGAAAATGTACTCAGACGTGCTTCCCGGTTGTGTTGTCAATGGATTTTTATTTCAAGATTAATATGCTTGAATATTTTATCAACGAGGTATCGCTATCTTTTTCTTGACTTTATTGCACTTTAGCGAATTGTACATTAAGGTGATGGTTTTCCTGTGGATGTACTCAGATTTCGAGAAAACAAAAGATTGTGAGGTCATTGTATGATGATGTTTAAAAAATTGACGGGTAAGTTGCGAAAATTTTACAGCCTATCTGAACGAGCAGTAGATGTTCAGAATAGTTTGCTTTAAGATATCGCTACCATCAACAATTTTCTCGCTTTCAAATACAGTGTTCGACGTTGGATATATGATCAGGCTGATTTGTCACATTTTCTAACTTACCCATTTAGTTGATCGTTTTTTGCCTTAAGTGATCGGCTTAAAGCTTATGGCTAAGTCTGTACATATTGTATGTATAATAGGTACATAGGTGAGTCTACATCAGAGACCCTGAGAGGGTCTATGATGATACCCACCCAGCCTGATTAGGAGCGTCCTGTTGTATGACAAATAGGAACAATACCAGTGATGTAAGCAATCTAAATTACAGATGTAATCAAGTAAAAATATAAAAAATGTAATTATTTTGTTAGCAACGAAGCTATTAAATTTCAAATACGTTTGCACTATTAAACATATTGTAAATTGTATTCTGCATATTGTAAATTTTCGGGTAGTTCGGCGTCGTCCACGATTGAGATGGCCCCCGCTATGAAAACTTTTTCTGAGAATTGTAAGATAAGACCCAATGCGCCATATCGTAAAAACAACAAATGGCTCAAAGTTATATATTCGAACGTTTTAAGCGTTCTCAATATGATGGATGAATTGAAGGTGATAGCTACTTCCCATCATCCAAATATCATTGCCCTTAGTGAATCTTGGCTCTCTGATCTTGTTCCTGACAGCTTATTATCCATAGATAGATATAACCGGTTTCGTCGTGATCGATCTGATCGAAGGGGAGGGGTGTATTGCTATATTGTAGTTTAGGTATTGATATAGTGTGTTTGCAGACGATTAGCGATGCCAATGGGATTGAGGCTTTACACCTCAAATTGTGCTTTAATCAGGTCAATTCTATGTATGTGCTAGTGTTCTATCGTCCTCCTTTGGCAAGTAGCGATGATTTAATAGAACTTATTGAGCTCTGTGGTCAACAGAAAAATGCCTAATCTCAGTGTTCTACACAACAGTGGTCTGCATCAGCATGCACGTGAGGCAACCCGTTTCACTAGCCAGTCGTCTGCCCATCTAGACGTGGTCTTGTCTTCGTTTAAGTCTGATATTACTCACATAGATTATCTTTCTGCACTGGGGATGAGCGATCATTGCGTACTGTCCTTTGCATTTAAATGCGCAAGCAATGTAACGTCGGTCAGTCTCATGCATGGTAAGCCTCTGAACTTCTGGAAGGCTGATTTCCACGCAATTATCTACAAATTGAATCTGGTTAGATGGCCAGATCCGTATAAATGCGGAATAGACGAGGCTTGGTATGTTTTTGAGAGCACACTCTATAATTTACTAATATTGCATTTTCCAAAGTTTAAAACACAGGCAAGTGTGTCCTTGGTTTGATGGGCTTCTCCGGTATCACTCACGCGCACGTAAACATGCGTGGATTTCATTTCGTTGTGGACAACAATATTATGAGTCTTTCAAACAAATTAGGAATAGATTTACCGCTCTCAAGAGAATGAAGCGTCGTCAGTTTGAGGAGAAGCTGAGTTCTATGGATGGCAAGGCTCTATTCTCTTACATTCGCAAAATCAGGGGCTCGAATATTCCACTAGTATCGTTGAGGGATGATTCTCAAGGCGAGGTCACGTGTAAAAGTGTCATGGCAAACTTATTTGCCCAGGAGTTCTCATCGATGTTTTGCTCTTCGCGGACATTGTGTAGTTCTGAATCAGAAAAGAGTTCAGATGCATTCGACCGATCTAATCTGTCGTTTTGTGCTGAAGATGTTTTAAAGCTTCTCTGTAAATTAAAACCGAACATCGCTGCCGGTCTGGACGGACTTCCCTCAATTCTTTTAAATAAAGTTGCTCCTCAAATATATTTATGTTTTCCGTATGTTTCAGTTTTCTATTCTCCAATCTCGAATTCCTTCGCGTTGGAAGGAGTCCATTGTAGTTCCAGTGTATAAAATGGGAGATCGACAAGTGTGTAAGAACTATCGCCCAGTAGCCTTGACATGTATTATTTGTAAGTTGCTTGAAAAGCTAATAGTCAAAAACATATCCTCTGATTTGGAAAGCAACGGTAAACTCACTGACTCACAACACGGTTTTAGACCAAATAGATCACCAATAAGTAATCTTTTGGTTTCTTCCAACGCATGGCAGTCTTCATTAGATGAACGAGTTCAATCTGATGTACTTTTTGTAGATTTCTCTCATGCTTTTGATTCAGCTCCGCATGATCGACTCATTCACAAATTGAAGTCACTTAGTGTTTGTCCTATGTATGTCGCCTGGATTGCAAATTACTTAAGTTCACGCTCTTTCAAAGTACGTGTAGGAGCAGATATGTACACCCCATTCGTTATTCATTCTGGCGTTCCACAGGGTGCTGTTATCTCCCCACTTCTTTTTATTGTATATATCAATGATCTCCCATCTGTAATTCGTTCTGATGTCGTAATGTATGCTGACGATGTTAAGATTTGGCGCCCTATTAGATACGGAAGGGACATTAAGATCCTTCAAGATGATCTGATATGTCTAGAAAAATGGTCAGCGGAAAATGGTTTGAGGGTTAACCCCTCTAAATGTGTGCATATGTCCATTGCTTCTTCACTAAACTCATCGTATCAGATAGGTTCGATTCAGATAGGCCGAGTGGGTGAATCCAAAGAGCTTGGTGTGATGATGACAGTAGCTTAAAAACTATTGTCCACACTAAATATATTTGTAATCGAGGCTATCGTATTTTATGGATGTTTTTCAAGTCTTTTGATCGGACAAGTCCATCAATGTTCAAGCGACTATTTTGCTCTTATATTCTTCCCATCCTTGAATACGGTTTACCTGTAACTTATCCACAGACTTTAAGGGAATCCCGTGACATTGAGAACTTGTTACGTAAAGGGTCACGAATGATTCCGAATTTCTCCAATTTGAGATATGCTGAACGTTTGACATCTCTACGTGTCGGCACATTGAAATATCGCAGATCGGCCATTGATTTATCAACTGCAGTCAAAATTGTTTTTGATAGCTTTGATGGTCTCTCTAGCTTATTATCCGTGAATGATAGACGAGAAACTCGTAGGCATGTGTGGAAATTAATAAAGCCAACTACAAGAATTCCTGTTCACCATCGATTTGTAACCAGGGTAATTAACGGGTGGAATGCACAAAAGTGCCTTGATATCTCTAGTAGTATATCTAATGATGCTATCAAGAAAGCAATCGAACCCGAAAGAAGGAATTTGCAACTACTATTTGATTGAATTTTTTTGTTGATGTTATTTTATTTTATTTTATCATGTTTTGTAAGCGACACGAGCTTGTAGCTCATTTGCTTCTGTTTGTTATAATAATAAACTTGTGCCGATAAATAATTGATTATGAGCAAGAAAAGCTTAACCACAATCAAGACTTTTAGAATAAGGATCTTAAAACATGCTTATTCTATGATAGTCCCACTAAACTATCTTTCTCCCGGTGATCTAGGCATTTAATGATCTCTGTGTTTAATCGTTTTTTAAACGTTCTTCAAACATACTCACTCCAAATCTCAGTGCTTCATATCTTTCTCTTCGCCGTTCCCATCTCATTCTTATGCGTACTAAGCGTACTCTCTTTTGGCGAAATCAACTCGAGTCATCTTCCAACTCTAAATCTCATTGGAAAATCTTAAACTCAATTCTTTCACGATCATCTACCCCTTGTAATATAAATTCTGATGAATTTTTTTATTATCTACAATCTTAGCTATCTAATTTACTTTCTTTTCAACTCGTATGCCCTTTGTATCCTCTCTTCTCTTTGAATACTTCCCATCAAGAGCTATTCCACCTTCTTCCCGTTTCGTCTAGTAAAGTTTCCTTGGTTAAAAAATACATATTTTTACGTGGCAAATGCGTGGCGGCGCACGCTTACATGACCACACAACAAAATCAAAAAAAAATCTAAATCATGTTTCGAGAAGGTGGGTACGGAAGCGGCATTTGAATGCAATAAAGGAGGAAGCGCGGCGGACGTCGAGTGAGAGTTGATTCCAGGCAAGTGAGGCGGTGACGATAAAGGTTCGGAGACCGTAGTTGTTAGAGTATTTGGAAACGTAGAGTAAGATGGAATTACAGGAACGCAGTAATAAAAGGTGGGGCGAGTATCAACTAAGAAAGGGAGGTGGATGAACGATGGGGAGCCGACAACGGTGAGACGAAAAGTTACGAGGTGGAGTTGTATGTGGATGTGGATGCTATGCCAGGAGAGTTGAGCAATATAAGTGAATGTGTGATCAAAGCGACGAAGACATATGAGAACTCGAACGGCGGAGTTGATGATGCGTTGTAGGGTAGGATGATAGATTTTAACGAATTTGCGAAAAGGCCGAGGCAGTAATCGATTTTAGGAAAAATAAGCGATGAAAGAAAACAAATATAGGAATGGAAGTCGATAAGGGGACGGATACGGCGGATGTCACTGATAATTAAATTAGACGAGCGGACCTTGTCGCAGACGAAGGGTTTAAGGGACAGATGATCATCGAAATGGAATAATAGAAAGTGAGATTGTGGACTACGGGTGCATTAGCATATATGAGGATGTCATCGGCGTATTGCATGACGTTAAAGGAGTAAGGTTTGATAGACGAAGAGAGATCGCCGAGTAGATCGCCAGTTCTTCTGCCATATCCTAATAAAGCATATCCTGCTGACCCAATTCCCACTCACTTGATTAAAAATATCTGTACATCTGTCTTACCATTCTTAACCACATTGTTCAACTCGTCCATCCGTAGCTGCACATTTCCTTCCTACTGAAAATGCGCAACTGTTCGTCCTCTCCGCAAAACGCAATCTCTCGACCCCTCGCTACCATCTTCGTACCGACCTATCTCACTTCTCACAACCATCTTCAAACTCTTTGAGCGTTTTATTCTCAAGCTGTTAATGCCTATCTATTTTCTTCCAACTTGTTTCCTCTCTATCAAGCTGATTTTCGCTCTAATCACTCTAGTGAAGGAAATCACTAGAGTGATTTCACACTAGGAAGATTATGACTTTAGGAAATCACTCTAGGAAGATTAAGATCGCTAACTAATTTCTTGACTCTGTTGAAAAATATCTTAGTCTTTATTCCGTTTTCTGGTAACGTGAGGAAAAAAAACTTAGCTGGGAGCGGACATTCTCTCAATACTCTCTGGCTACACCACTTTCTGCTAACTTTGTATACAGCATGCGCTAGAAGACTACAGGGATAACCCAAACGCACAAATATGTCAGTTAAACGTCGAAGCTCGTATTCTCTTATAATAACGTAACTGCAAACATTGACAGCCCTTAAACAAAACAAGACGAAAATACCCAATTTAGTATGTTAAGCGTGACAACTATCCCAACGAATTGTGATGACAACTATGACAGCTATCACAATGACAACTATCTCATTGTGATGCTGTTTACATTGGTGAAACCGGTCGCGACCTAAAAGTCAGAATACGGGAACATAGAGCAGTAATTTGCACAACGGCTAATTATCATGTTGCTGACCACGTAATTACAATTGGACACTATAAATTTTGAGTATCCATCATTGCTCTCATTTAAACCCGACATCAGGCTGCGAAAAATAAAAGAAGCAATATTAATTAGACAAAAAAAACCAACAACGAATGGCAACGATAGTCATACTTTGCTCACTTAGAATACCCTGTACATTGTATAATTTACTGATGTGTTTTGTTTTTACTTTATAGATTACCTTGAAAATGGTTTCGCTTGGAAACCGCAATATTGGTTTTAATAACAATGTTCTGTCGGCGGATACCTTTTCTTCTTTCAACATCGACAATGTATTTGCCTAAATACATTTGGATGTATTTGCCTAAATACATCGAGAATGTATTTGCCTAAATGCATCGAGGGTGTCGTTGCCTAAATACTCCGAGGATGCAGTTGTCTAAATGCATCCTCGACGAATTTGCTAAATACATCAAGGATGTAGTTGTCTAAATACCTCGAGGATGTTGTTGGCTAAATACATCGTAGATGTAGTTACCACAATACATCGAGGGTGTGGTAGCCAAAATGCATCGTGGATGTAGTTGCCTAAATACATCGAGGATGTATAATAGAAGCTGACGATCATTATAAATGTAAACTTGTGAAATGTTGAAATCCCTTGTTTTGATCTGAATGTATCGAAATCATCAAAAAATAATTACAAATGATCAATTCAAATGAAGAGATCATTGATATCTTCAAAGATTAAATATGTACGATGCAAAAATGTATTCACCATGACTAAGTTTCGAGTAAGTAAATTTACGCAGAAAAGTCACAGGTAACACGAGAGAATTCAGTGCAAGAACTTATTCGCGATGATTAAGAAAATATAGCAAATGATAAAAATGAAATCACACAAATTGTATAGATTGACAAATATTTCACAATCACTACTGATTGTGAAAGTAAGTTCGGTAACCCTAACTATCTTATTCTAATATGACTATTTAATGACTATCGTAAAAACAGATAATCTCAGCACTTATAAGAAATGGCGAAACCTCGTTACGTCCATGAAGCGAACTAGTAGGCGATCTTTCGAAAGAACAGCTAAGTATAAACTGTCACCGTGATCCCCGCTCTTTCTTTAGGTATGTGACTTCTTATCATACGCGCTGTAAACCTATAAATTGCATACAGCGTGACGATGGAAAATTCATAGCTGATTCTTTGCGGATATCGAATATGTTTGAAAATCATTTCCATTCTTTGAATCTTGACCATAAGGATGTGACAATGGGTGATCCGTGTACATTTGAATCGTCCGGAGATGACACAAGAGACCTCTTCCAATGTTATGATGTTCTCCAAGAGCTTCGGAAACTTAAATGCAAAGCAGGTGCGGGTCCAGATGGCTTACCGCCCGTATATCTGCGAAACATCGCTGACATAATATGTCATCCGCTTTACAATATTTTCTCTGCGTCTGTGGCTTTTGGCGTTGTTCCTTCTGATTAGCAGAATTCCATCATCTGTCATATTTATAAGAAAGGGGATAGTTCGTCCATTGACAATTATAGGCCTATTAGTCTCACTTGCGTGTGTTGTCGTGTGCTAGAGAGATCGATTAAGCGACGAATAATAGAATTTCTAGATAGATTTCAAATTTTGACCCCAGTACAGCATGGCTTCCGAAAAGGTTATTCCACGACTACTAATCTTGTACATGCACGTGAAAATTTGTATCACTATTATGATCAAGGTATACCAGTTGATGTCATTTTCTTTGATTTCTCAAAAGCGTTCGACTCACTTAATCACACGCGTCTTATTGAGAAGTTGGAGCACATTCATCTTGATAAGAGGATCGTAAACTGGATTCGTGTATTCCTTTCCAACCGATAAAGTGTCGTACGAGTTAGTGAGTCGCTGTCGAGTCCATTTCTAGTGTTGTTAGGTGTGCCACAGGGAAGTATATTGGGTCCCACTTCATTCAGTCTTTATATCAACGAGTTGATACCAAATATCAGTTCATTCAGTTTATTATATGCAGATGATCTTAAAGTTTGGCGACCTATTATTTCCAAACTTGATAAACAGCATTTACAAAGCGACGTCGACGTTATATTCAATTGGTCTAAACGAAATCACTTGAGGATCAATTCCGCTAAATGTACATGTACGCGTATATCATGAAGATCATGTGATCATCTTGGTGGTGAGTACCAGTTTGGTTCAATTAGTATCGAAAGAACCTACTCATATAAAGATTTGAGAGTTTGGGTTTGTGCTGACTTATCCATTCGAAAGCATTCAGACTACGTGTGTTACATCACAAAACGCTTAATAGGACATACTCGTCGAGCTCTGATAGGCATAGATCCGTTATGCCTATCAGATCCATCAATCTATATATTTGATCCATCAATATATTTGATCCATCAATCAAAATCACCTCCACCAACCTCCACTATCCTTCCACTCATAACCTTTCCTCACATCGCTTGCCACCCTCTTTATTATCATTATCCTCTATGTCTCCCGTCGTCAAACCAAATCCATCCAAATCATCAACTGCCAGCTCTTCTATCGTGATCTCACTTACTCACGTCAGTCGTCCTCCTTTACGGAAGCGCTTTGCTTCTCGCGATCGTTGCGTCATTGTCACTAATATCACCCCTTCTAACTCCTTATATCCACAAGCACGTCTAGATCAAGATGTTTCCGCCATCAGATCAATCCTCTCGTCTATTGTCCCTGCGGATAAACCATCCTTTTTCAAGGACATTTCTCCTGTCGCTTTCATCCGTCTAAACAAATCTTCCCAATCTAATCCTTCCAAGCCCCCTCTCCTAAAAATTGTTTTCAAGCATCGCTCTCACGCGTCTTCTGTCCTCTCTCAACGATTCAAACTCATGTCATCTTCAACCACTCGAATTTTCCCCGATCGCGTCCCTTCTGAAATCGCTCAAATCTCTTCAGCCCGCATCGAAAAACGCCGTCGCGAGGAAAACGGCGAAACATCACTCTCCATCCGAAACATAGACGGAAATTTTCAAGCTGTCCACACCCGTCCAAAAATTCGATGGCGCTTCATTCTCCTATGTATCTTCTCCACTAGACTCTTTCGCCACAACACAAGGTTTACGCCTCGGCCTCCTCAACACTAGATCTATTCTCAATAAATCCGATCTTATCCTCAACCTATTCACCAAGCAATCCATCGATCTATTCTGCCTCACCGAATCCTGGCACTCAGATTCCGACGACCTTTCCATTCGCCGTCTGCTCTCTACCGGTTGCTCCCTAGTCGAATCCGACCGCCCCCTCAGCTCATGCCCTTCTAAATTCTCTAATCATGGCGGCATCGTCGCATTCGCTCGTCACCCCACGTCTCTTCGCAAAATCAATCCCCCTTTCAGTCCTTGCTCTTTTGAATTGCTCACTTGTCGTTATTCTAACCCGATCACTATAGATCTCGCATTGTATACCATCCTGGTTCATCAGCTCCTACTGCCTTATTTTTTAACGATCTCGCTGACCTCCTTTCTCATTGTTCTTTGTCCTCAATCCCTTCACTCGTTCTAGGCGACTTCAATATCCGCCTAGACCGCCCCTCTTCCACGGATTCCATCCGGTTCATCAACATTCTATCCAACTACAATTACAAACTAATCTCCACTGCCCCACACATATACTTGGTGGGGCACTCGACATCATCGCTGTCCCCGATCATTTTGCTGCCTACACCTCACTGTCCATCTCTGATCCTGGTCTATCCGATCACTTTCTTATCACCCTTGATCTCACTCACAACCACACCCCTCCTCACACACCTACAATCCTACGTCGCCCTTGGAGAAATCTTGACCTCTCCCTTCTCCGCTCTGCCTTACTCAAATCATCTCTATCATTACCCACAATAACAAAATCATCTCCTCACGATCTCGCCTTTCTTTTCGACTCTGAACTCACATCCACTCTCGATATTATTTTGCCCTTCAAGTCTCACCCACACCGTCGCTTGCACCGTGCCCCATGGTTTGACATCCAATGCCTACTATCAAAGCGTCGACTCCGCCATGCTTTTCGAGTCTATCACCGCTCTCTCAGACGTGATTTCCGCTCGATCACTCCGTCTTTCCGTGATTCCTATCTTGCTCTTCGCCGGTCTCATCTCAACCTACTACGTACCAAATGCAACTCCTTCTGGCAGCATAAAATCATCACTTTATTCAACTCTAAGACTCTCTGGCATACTTTTAACTTAAAAGTATTTTTAAAGAAGAGACTGATGTCTCTTCTTTCATCGCTTCTTTTCCCTAAAATCGATTACTGCCTTAGCCTTTTCGCTAATTCTCCAAAATCCATCATCCTACCCCTACAACGAATAATCAACACCGCTGTTCGAGTGATCTTTCGTCTCCGTCGCTTCGACCACACATCCACACATTTTGCCCAACTCTCCTGGCCCACCATCCACATCCGCATCAAACTCCGCCTTCTCGTTACCTTTCGTCTCATCGCTGTCGGCTCCCCATCGTTCATCAACCTTCCTTTCTTAAACGATACTCGCCCCACCTCGCTATCGCTTCGTTCCTGTCATACCCTCTTACTCCACGTTCCTAATTACTCCAACAACTACGGTCTCCGATCCTTCCTCGTCGCTGCCTCACTCGTCTGGAATCAACTCCCTCTCGACGTCCGCCGCGCCCCCTCCTTTATCACATTCAAACACCTCCTCCGTTCACACCTTCTCGACACATGATTCACAGTCTTGTTTTGTTGTGGTCATGTAAGCGTACGCTGGCACGCATTTGCCACGTTAAAATAAATCCTTTTTTACCATACCTTAGCAAATGCGTTTTTCTTGAGCCATATCTTATACGCATCGCTAGCTTGTTATCCCGAAACTACTTATGAGCGTCGTGCATTGGAGAAAGTTTACGGATCAACAAATAAATTAGTCTCTGGGATGCATAATTTTGGCTACGGGAAACGCCTCCAGATTTTTAATATGCCTTGTCTGCGATATATCCTTGACAAGCGAGATCTCTCTCTTGTTTGGAAAATTCTGCACACTAAAGATCATCCACTGTCACATATACTGCAACTGAGAGGTCAACCTTATCTTCGCGGACACCCCCTGATGCTGAAAACACAAAGGTACTTCCTTTGCCAAACTTTTTTTGTTAGAAAAAGTATTGGTTATTAAAGTTCTTACAATTATTCCTGTCAATTCCAGATTATTCCTGTCAGTTCCGATCGCTACGCTCGCAGATTGAGCTCAATCAATCGATAAAAGGTCATGTCTAAAAAAGCGTGATCTCAGATCCCTGTTCCTGATCAAGAATCTTCAATATCGGAATGCAATGATGGTTATACCAGCTTTGAAGATGGATGTGATTCCAAAGATTGCGATGTATGGACACTTGTTCGTGTTAAAATATCCGACCACTCGGTGTATAAACGTAAACATTTCACTTGCGGTTTTTGTACATCAGTACGACTACTACAGTTATCCTGCTCCTCTACTCCTGTATCACACACGACCACTCAGACCAATGCTGTTTTAGATGTTTCCCTCGCATCAACACCTGACTTCGCATCTTATAATCCCATTATTGAACCTACTCTCTCACACACTCCTCGTTCAACTACGTACAAAACTTCCATTAATCTTTCTCATTCTAACAATGCTAACGGTAAAGCTTTTCATCTCGTACCTCCTCTTTTCTATTCTCCCCCAATCTAAATAAATCTCAAACTTCTTTATTATCTTCACGTACTTCTTACTCGACGTCCCCCGTATCACTTCTCAATAATTTACATACTTCCATCAAAATCATTTCCAGTAACATTTCCGATCAAGTGATTCAACACTCTATTCCTGTCACTCATCCCCTAACCTATCTTAATTCTCCTTACTCTACCTCCCACGTAACACTTCCAAATAATTTACATCCTTCATTTAAAATCATCTCCAGTCACATCTCTGATCAATCGATTACACACCCCGCTCCTGTCACACTTGCTCCAACCAATATTAATTCTCTATCAAGCACCCCTGTCATTTCCACTTCTATCTGCTCATCTGCCTCGACTCCTACCAGCTCTGTCCGTCCACCACTTCCACGAAATCGTTTTCCTTCGCGCGATCGCTGTATAATCATATCAAACTTAAAGCTTTCCGAATCTGCTTCTCCACATTCTCGCCTCGATGATGATGTACCTGCTTTCAGGTCTATCCTAGCAACCATTCTTCCTGATGATAACCCATCCCTCTTCAATAATATCGATCCTGTATCCTTTATTTGTTTAAACAAATCCACTAAATCCAATCATCTCAGTCCTCCACTCTTAAAAATCGTTTTCCGACATAGTTCACATGCCTCTTCTGTACTCTCCCAACGCTGTAAACTTCTAACCACTTCATCTAATTGCCGTATCTTTCCTGACCGCTCCCCTTCTGATATCGCCCAGCTCAATTTAGCTCGCATTGAGAAACATCGACGTGAAACAAACGGCGAGTCATCCTTATCTATACGTCAAATCAACGGAAATTTTCACGTTGTACACACAAGGCCAAAAATTCGATGGCGTCCCATCTCTCCCCCTTTCCATATGAATAATGGAAAATATTGAAGCTCCATATGAATAATGGAGCTTCAATACTCGCTCCATTATTCATAAAGCTGATATGCTTCTCGATATCTTCGATCAATTATCTATCGATATTCTCTGCATTACCGAATCCTGGCATTGTGAATCCGACGATCTTGCTATTCGTCGTCTATGTCGCTCTGGTTGTTCTCTAGTTGAATCAGCTCGTCAAATTGCATATCATACATCTACTGCTTCTAACCATAGCGGTATTGTTGCCATTGCTCGTCACCCAATGTCTTTACGTAAAATCAACGTTAACATCCGTTACGCTTCGTTCGAATTACTCATATGCAGATTATCAACGCCTTTCCCTCTGGAACTTGTGATTGTATACCGTCCAGGTTCAGTTGCCCCCTCACGTATCTTCTTTAACGACCTTGCAGATCTTATGTATCATTGTTCATTGTCTTATACTCCTCCTTTTGTTCTCGGTGACTTTAACATTCGTCTTGATCGCCCGGCTGACTGACTCTATCACTTTAACTAATCTTTTTTCTGATTTTAACTATAAATTACTTTCAACAAGCCGAACTCATATCCTCGACGGTGATCTCGACATCATTGCAGTCCTAACTGCTTCAATGACTCTACTTCCTTGTCAATTACTGATCCTGGTTTGTCCGATCATTTCCTTGTCACTCTTACTATTACTCGTCCCCATCCTCCTTTTCCGCCTCCACCATTATCCACACCAAGTCGACCCTGGAAGCTTCTCGACATCCCAATTCTCTGCACAGCCTTACTCAATTCTTCACTCTTTTCACTTCCTCCCAACAATCTATATCCCGATGATCTCTGCATTCTGTTTGATTCTGAACTTACGTCGATCCTCAATAACCTTCTGCCTAGTCTACTCCGACGCTCCAGCGCTTGCGCCATGCTCCCTGGTTCGATTCTGAATGTAGTCTTTCTAAGCGTCGACTCCGTCACTCTTTTCGTATATATAAACGCTTTCTTAAACGTTCTCCCAACTGACTCACTCCAAATCTTCGTGATTCCTACTTTTCTCAACGCCGTTCATATCTCATTCTTATACGTACTAAACGTACTATCTTTTGGCGAAATCAACTCGAGTCATCTTCCAACTCTAAATCTCATTGGAAAATCTTAAACTCAATTCTTTCACGATTATCTACTTCTTGTAATATAAATCCTGATGAATTTTCTTCTTATCTACAAACTAAGCTATCTAATTTACTTTCCCTACTACCCATAGCCCCCTTGTACCCACTCTTCTCTTTAAATACTTCCCTCCCAGAACTATTCCACCTTCTTCCCGTTTCGTCTGATGAAGTTTCTTCGGTTCTGCTGTCATTACCTAATAAAACCTCTCCTTCTGACCCAATTCCCACTCACTTACTTAAAAATATCTGCACTTTTATCTTACCCTTCCTAACCACATTGTTCAACTCGTCCATCCGTAGCTGTACATTTCCTTCCATCTGGAAATGCGCCACTGTTCGTCCTATCATCAAAAAGCAATCTCTCGACTCTTCACTACCATCTTCGTACCGTCCAATCTCACTTCTCCCAACCCTCTCTAAACTCCTTGAGCGTCTCGTTCTTAAGCAAGTTAATACATATCTCTATTCCTCTAACTTATTTCCTCCCTTCCAAGCCGCTTTTCGCTCTAATTACTCTACCGAAATTGCATGTCTTAAAGTTTATAACGACTTACTCATATCGCGCGATCATAAATTATGTAGTGTCATAGTTTCTCTTGATCTATCGTCTGCTTTTGACATCGTCGATCACTCGATTCTTCTCCATCGCCTTCGTCATGATTATGGCTTCTCTTTACCCACTGTATCATGGTTTTCTTCATATCTATCAAACCGTACATTTCGCGTATATTCTAACTCTTCTCTCTCCCATCCTTCGTCTATTCCGTCCGGTGTTCCGCAAGGCTCCGTATTAGGCCCTATACTTTTCTCTCTTCTTCTTGGTGATTTGTCTTCGATTTCTCATAAATTTAACTTCCATGTTATGCAATATGCTGATGACATTCTCATCTATGCTCATGCACCTGTTTATCGTATTCGCGATCTTAGTGTTTCTGCTTCCGACTGTCTTGTCTCAATTTCCAATCATCTTTCTTCTCTTCGCCTTTCTCTGAATCCTGATAAATCCAAAATTATGTGGATCCTACCTCGACGCCTCGGCTTCGAACCTCCCTCCGTATCATTAAATTCTACAATTCTTCCTATCGTTGATAATCTCGTTTTCCTAGGCTTCCATTTTGACAACCGACTTTCACTTAAACCTTTCGTTAGAGATAAAGTACGCTCATCTACCTTGATACTCCGCAACCTCCGTCAAGTTCGTAGATTGATCGATTTCCCTTCTTGTATGACTCTCATATCATCTCTCCTTTTTTCTAGACTCGATTATTGTCTTAGTCTATTTTCCAACTCACCTAAATCCACTCTTATTCCCCTACAACGCATCGTCAATGCAGCTGTCCGAATTCTCCTCCGTCTTCGTCGTTTGATCTCACATCCTACCATCTTGCTTCTCTCGATTTGCCTACAATTTTTTGTCGTGTTCAAATTCGTCTTCTTATCGTTGCTTTCCGCCTTGTAACTTTTCATACCCCTTCATTTCTCAACCTTCCCTTTCTTGATAATTCTCGTCCTGTTTACTGTTCCTTGCGTTCCTGTAATTCCTTTCTTTTACATGTCCCAAACTACTCTACCTCCTTTGGACTCTGCTCCTTCCTGGTGGCTGCTCCTCTATCGTGGAATCATCTGCCCATTCATATACGCCAATCAACTTCCCTGCAGTGCTTCAAACGACAAATCCGATCCCATTTTAACAATTTATCTGCTTGACTTTTTCATTTTTGTTTGTGGACTTGTAAGCGTACAGCTTGTACGCATTTGCCACATTAAATAAATTTGTATTATTGTATTATTAAACGAGTCGTACGATCATGGAATTCGCTTCATAGTGCGACCGTTTTTTCGTCTACTGCTTAAAGTATTTGCGCCCTACTGTATGATGACCCTTCTTCTCAAGACAATGGTGGGATTTTCAGTAGTTAATCTGATGATGGTGGGACAAATCGACTCTTATTCTTTTTATTTCTTGTGAAGCAACTTGTAAAGAGCCTCGGCTCAATTTGTTGTCAATTATTTTTTTTGAAAGAGATGAATTTATTATAAAATAAACAAAAAGTCATGCACGATGCTATACAATTTACAGTCAAACAGGTTACCCGCAAATGGGTCCATAAAAATTTTTAAGAATCGTCAATGACAGATTTTCGAGAAGATCTAATAACCATCGATGCAGTCTTCGCTAACTTAAAGTTTAACCTAGTTCGTATTTTGTTCATACATTCGCTGTAAAGCCGTTTGTCATTCATTGATTTTTTAATGCTATGCGTCGAAAAATAATTTCAGCGTATTTGTTTATACCTCCAAGTGACGACACGACAAATGGAAAAAAACTGTGCTCTTTCGATACATGTAACACGTTCGCCATATTTTGAAATTTTCCTATTTTTGTGATAAATATACGGAACAGACGATTCAGACAAGTTGGACTGTGCCAAGTAGTTGAACACTCAAACATCTATTAAAGATCGCACAGTGCTATCGCCAAATAGACCATTGCAAGCTACGTCAAGACGGTCATTTTGTTGTCTTGTAGTCGTATTGTTCTCAAATACATAATTGTCTTGCACTGCGTTTTTAGTTGCGGTTCAGTCACTACTACTGTGCAAGCAACGTCATTTAGCTCTTTTGCTAAGAAGTCTCGGACAATGTTATGTCTTATAATCGTTAGTCCACCGGTTTGACAAGCGAGAGCGTTTAACTGAGAAGCGCTGCTTGCATACATGTGCGCGGTTGATCTTGGGCCTCCCAATTGTAGCTTTCTTTTAAAAAATTTCTTTCACTATAAAAAATTCTTTAAAATTAAAAAAATGAAATTCCAGTTGTTTTCTAATAATAGTATTGATTACGGTAGGTATAGAGAGGCCAGAAATCGGATCACATTTCTTAAACGCTTCAAACAATGTCAATTTAAGAGAAAATCGCTCAAATGTCAATTCATAATCCTAAATCCGTATTCAATTATGCTAATCTCAACAACAAAAATAAACACATTGGTTCACTTGTTGATACTGATGGTTACACATTGATAAATATGATGACATAGCGAATGCTTTCGCTCAACATTTTTACATAGGAGTTCGTAAATCCCCCTCCGTCACCTATGCCTCGTACTGTCCATCGAATATAAACATTCTTCAGATGTTTTCATGTTTTCTGTTAATGATGTAGTGCTAGAGCTCAAGCGGCTTAAATCGTCAGGTTCTATTTATCCTGATCGTTTACCACAGGTATTTCTCAAGAATATCGCTGATGTTATCGGCATACAACTATATTGGATTTGTGTCGCCTCCTTGTACTTCGGTTGTGTCCCGATGAATTGGAAACTTTCGTTGATAAGGCCCGTTTTGAAGAAAGGTGATCCATCTGCAGTTTATAAATTATCGCCCGATAAGTCTAACGTGTGTATTCTGTCGAGTTTTGGAAAGGATAATATACCGCATTCTAAGCGATTATCTAGAATCCAACAAATTATTGTGTAACAATCAACATGGATTTCGAAGGGATCGCTCAACAATCACTAATCTCTTGATTGCCCAGAATAGCTGGGGTTCGTTAGTTGATAAGGGCTTTGATGTTGATATAGTATTTTTTGATTTTTCAAAAGCGTTTGATATGGTTCCACATGACATTGTCGTTTCAAGTGTATCCATCGCATTCCAGACTCCAGCTTATTAAGAAGAACGGTAAATAATTCCGGTTAAAGCAGCTTATTTATTCTCGAAAAGCACGACAATATCGACAAAGCTTGACAATTATCGACAACCATCGACGACATCCGCTCGCTACTTACAACTAACGACTTGCAGACTAACGGAGTTTAAACATTCTTGATTATAACTAACTAATTAACATTTTATTATGGCAAAGAGAAAGCTAACTAAAAATGTCGGCCAGCAACTCAAGTCCGTCAAGGAAGCTTACATCGAAAAGCAAATTGGATGCGACAACAAGAACTGCAATGTTTGGACTCACGTTGCCATTCCTTTCACTGACGAGGACAACATTTTAAATCGGAATTTCCTCTGCGGCTTCTGTTGTGCTGCCCTCGTAGGTAAGCTAATGAAGAATGACCACTCAAACGGTGGAGACGTTCTGAACGCTAACAAAACAGATTTGTGCTCAATAAATAAACTTGATATCTCTCAGTCGACTCAGACCGCTGTTATACATGGAACATCAACAAACGACAACATATCTTCCAATCTATCGTCGTCATCCGTTTGCTTACTAACTCCTTCGTCATCTATGAAACCCGTTCTTGAAACTTCTCTCACACACACTCCTCCTTTAACTACGGATAAAACTTCCCATAATCTTCATCTTCCTAACAATGCAAACAGTAAAGGCCTTCATCTCGTACCTCATTTTTCCTATTCATCCCCACATCTAAATACATCGCATACTTCTTTCTTCTCTTCACGTACTCCTTACTCTACCTCTACCGTATCACTTCTCAATAATTTACATCCTTCTGTCAAAATTATCTCCAGTAACATCTCCGTTCAACCTATTCAACAATCCACTTCTGTCACAGATGCTCCAACCGTATCACCTATCAATAATTTACATCCTTCCGTCAAAATCATCTCCAGTAACATCTCCGATCAACCGATTCAACACTCCACTCCTGTCACACATGCTCCAAACTATCTAAAATCTTCACTTAGCACCCCTGTAATTCCCACGTTTAGCTGCTCTTCTGCCTCTACTGCTACCAGGTCTTTCCGTCCACCACTACGTAATCGTTTTCCTTCGCGCGATCGATGCATTATCATATCTAATTTAAAGGTTTCCGAATCTGCTTCTCCTCAATGTCGCCTCGATGATGATGTATCTGCTTTCAGGTCTATCCTAGCAACCATTCTTCCTGATAATAATCCATCCCTCTTCAATAATATCGCTCCTGTATCTTTGATCCGTTTAAACAAATCCACTAAATCCAATCATCTCAGTAATCCACTCCTAAAAATTGTTTTCCGACATAGTTCACATGCATCCTTGGTACTTTCCCAACGTTTTAAACTTCTTACCACTTCGTCCACTAGTCGTATCTTTCCTGACCGCTCCCCTTCTAATATTGCCCAGCTCAATTTAGCTCGCATTGAGAAACATCGACGTGAAACAAACGGCGAGTCATCCTTATCTATACGTCAAATCAATGGAAATTTTTACGTTGTACACACAAGGCCAAAAATTCAATGGCGTCCCATCTCTCCCCCTTGTCTTCTTCGCTAGTCGATCTCGCTCCTAAGCATACTTTTCGTCTTAGTCTTTTTAACACTCGCTCCATTCTTCATAAAGCTGATCTGCTCCTTAATATCTTCGATCAATTATCTATCGATATTCTCTGCATTACCGAATCCTGGCATTGTGACTCCGACGATCTTGCTATTCGTCGTCTATGTCGCTCTGGTTGTTCTTTAGTTGAATCAGATCGTCCAATTGCCTCTCATACATCTACTGATTTTAACCATGGCGGTATAGTTGCCATTGCTCGTCACCCAATGTCTTTACGTAAAATTAACGTTAACATCCGTTACACCTCGTTCGAATTACTCATATGCAGATTATCAACGCCTTTCCTTCTGGAACTTGTGATTGTATACCGTCCAGGTTAAGTTGCCCCCTCACGTATCTTCTTTACCGAACTTGCAGATCTTATGTCTCACTGTTCCTTGTCTTATACTCCTTCTTTTGTTCTCGGGGACTTTAACATTCGTCTTGATCGCCCGGCTGACCCTGACTCTATCACTTTAACTAATCTTTTTTTCTGATTTTAACTATAAATTACTTTTAACAAGCCCAACTCATATTCTCGGCGGTGCTCTCGACATCATTGCTGTCCCTATCTGCTTCAATGACTATACTTCCTTGTCAATTACTGATCCCGGTTTGTCCGATCATTTCCTTGTCACTCTTACTCTTACTCGTCCCCATCCTCCGTCTCCGCCTCCACCAATATCCACACCAAGTCGACCCTGGAAACTTCTCGATATCCCTATTCTCTGCACAGCCTTACTCAATTCTTCACTCTTTTCACTTCCTCCCAACAATCTATATCCCGATGATCTCTGCATCCTGTTTGATTCTGAACTTATGTCTATTATCAATAAACTTCTGCCTAGTCTACTCCGACGCTCCAGCGCTTGCGCCATGCTCCCTGGTTCGATTCTGACTGTAGTCTTTCTAAGCGTCGACTCCGTCACTCTTTTCGTGTGTATAATCGTTTTCTTAAACGTTCTCCCAACTCACTCACTCCAAATCTCCGTGATTCCTACTTTTCTCTACGCCGTTCACATCTTATTCTTATACGTACTAAACGTACTATCTTTTGGCGAAATCAACTCGAGTCATCTTCCAACTCTAAATCTCATTGGAAAATCTTAAACTCAATTCTTTCACGATCATCTACTTCTTGTAATATAAATCCTGATGAATTTTCTTCTTATCTACAAACTAAGCTATCTAATTTACTTTCCCTACTACCCGTAGCCCCCTTGTACCCACTCTTCTCTTTAGATACTTCCCTCCCAGAACTATTCCACCTTCTTCCCGTTTCGTCTGATGAAGTTTCTTCGGTTATGCTGTCATTACCTAATGAAACCTCTCCTTCTGACCCAATTCCCACTCACTTGCTTAAAAATATCTGCTCCTCTATCTCACCCTTCCTAACCACATTGTTCAACTCGTCCATCCGTAGCCGTACATTTCCTTCCATCTGGAAATGCGCCACTGTTCGTCCTCTCATCAAAAAGCAATCTCTCGACTCCTCACTACCGTCTTCGTACCGTCCAATCTCACTTCTCCCAACCCTCTCTAAACTCCTTGAGCGTCTCGTTCTCAAGCAAGTTAATACATATCTCTTTTCCTCTAACTTGTTTCCTCCCTTCCAAGCCGCTTTTCGCTCTAATCACTCTACTGAAATTGCCTGTCTTAAAGTTTATAATGACTTACTCATCTCGCGCGATCATAAATTATGTAGTGTCATAGTTTCTCTTGATCTATCGTCTGCTTTTGACATCGTCGATCACTCGATTCTTCTACATCGCCTTCGTCATGATTATGGCTTCTCTTTACCCACTGTATCATGGTTTTCTTCATATCTGTCAAACCGTACATTTCGCGTCTATTCTAACTCTTCTCTCTCCCATCCTTCATCCATCCCGACCGGTGTTCCACAAGGCTCCGTATTAGGCCCTATGCTTTTCTCTCTTCTTCTCGGTGACTTGTCTTCGATTTCTCATAAATTTAACTTCCATGTTATGCAATATGCTGATGACATTCTCATCTATGCTCATGCACCTGTTTATCGTATTCACGATCTTAGTGTTTCTGCTTCCGACTGTCTTGTCTCAATTTCCAATCATCTTTCTTCCCTTCGCCTTTCTCTGAATCCTGATAAATCCAAAATTATGTGGATCCTACCTCAACGCATCGACTTCGAACCTCCCTTCGTATCATTAAATTCTACAATTATTCCTATCGTTGATAATCTCGTTTTCCTAGGCTTCCATTTTGACAACCGACTTTCACTTAAACCTTTCGTTAGAGATAAAGTACGCCCGTCTACCTTGATACTCCGCAACCTCCGTCAAGTTCGTAGACTGATCGATTTCCCTTCTTGTATGACTCTCATATCTTCTCTTCTTTTCTCAAGACTTGATTACTGTCTTAGTCTATTTTCCAACTCACCTAAATCCACTCTTCTTCCTTTACAACGCATCATCAACGCTGCCGTTCGAGTTCTCCTCCGTCTTCGTCGTTTTGATCATACATCCCACTATCTTGTTTCTCTTGATTGGCCTACCATCTATTTTCGTGTTCAAATTCGTCTCCTTATCATTGCTTTTCGCCTTATAACTTCTCATACCCCTTCATTTCTCAACCTTCCTTTTCTCGACAATTCTCGTACTATGTATTGTGCTCTGAGTTCCCGTAATTCCCTTCTTTTACATGTCCCAATCTACTTTACCTCTTTTGGCTTCCGCTCCTTCGTTGTGGCTGCTCCTCTCTTGTGGAATCAACTGCCTATTCATATCCGTCAATCAACATCTATACCGTGCTTCAAACGCCAAATCCAATTCCATTTCAACAATTAACTAATTATCTGTGACTTTTGATGTTCTTTTTTTTGTTTGTTAGTGGTCATGTAAGCGTGCATTTTGCACGCATTTGCCACGTTAAATAAATTATTGTAAATTATTTGAGCTGAATGTAGATATAAGATAAATAAGTTTCTAAGCTTTATTTAACTATTTATAAAGCAAATAGACAAGTAATAATGTTTACTGTTTATTATTTGAATATGACATTCACCCATATTTTTTATTTCGAGCAACAATGTAATCGTAAAGACGTAATGGCTGACGAATTAAACGACCCGATCTTGTACGGTTCATAGAGCTAGTTTGCTGGCCTATTGACTCTGATATATGTTTCTCGATATTTCGTCGTTTAATGGAAATGTCATTTCTGTTTGGTCTTTAAGATAAGGTCCAATACGGAATCTTTGAGAATGACAAGCATATTGAAGATAATGAAGATGTGTGAAATGTTACAAGGTGTCAGGAAAAAATTTTGAGTAGTTCGTTGAAAATGTATGATAGAATTTTGAGTTGGATAATATGTGAGGAAATTGATTTCCTGATTTATTGTGGAAAAGGGGCAATGGTGAAGGAACGTATACGCTGTTTAAAGATTGGTATCGACGAGGAAGAACGGCCGTATACTGGCAAAGAATTCCAGGCAAGTGGAGCGACGACGATAAAAGAGTGGTGGTCGTAGTTTGTTGAGTTCGGATGGACGTATAGAAGTAGAGAATTACTTAATCGCCGAGCCAAGTATGACTTCGAGTTTTGTCAATTATGATTAAAATGCTACTTGTATAGGTAGAGTCGTTAGGATTCCGGTAGCTTGCACAGTGAGGTAGCAATTAAATCGGGTAAAACTCGCATTTTCCACAACAGGGAAGAGTTCGATAGCTGCCTGGAAGAGCGCCACTTTGATTGGATTAAAGTGAAACCTAATGCTCAACAGAGTATCTTCCTTCAGTCGTCAACAAATTAGGTCATGGTGGACAGTTATTGGCATGACTGCTAAATACAAACGAGCTTAAACAGCCACTTTTCATCTAGCAGTAACATGTTGAGAAGTGAGTTTTGTTGTTGTTTAAATAAAGGTAGGGGACGGTGGTAAATGTGTAAGACACTTGTCTCTGGCTCTGCGAAGTGGGGTTTAAATACAATGACCAGTTTTGTCGTTGAAATAACCTAGTCACATGTCACATCCGCTACTTAATACGATCCACTAGGTCACAGTTTTTAAAAATCTCCCCTGGACGAATATAAATATTCGATGTGCTGATGCGTTTACCGTCCTTACAAAGTGTTATAGCTAAATAATATAGGGCTAGACAAGTGTAGTTAATTAAAAGGAAATAATTTTTTTACATGCAAATGCGTACCGACACACGCTTACATGACCACAACAACAAAAAAAACAAAAATCTAAATTATGTTTTGAGGAGGTGGGTATGGAGGCGGTATTTGAATGAAATAAAGGAGGGAGCGCGGCGATCGTCGAGTGGGAGCTGATTTCAGACGAAGGGCTTAAGTAAAAGGTGATTATAGAAATGGAAGCCTAAGAAAGTGAGGTTTTGGACTACGGGGATGATTGATGAGGCAAAAAATACAGTGGGAGGAGATATGTAAGGTTGACGGGGAGAATCCACATTATTTTGGACTTCTCTGGGTTTAGAACGAGACGAAGATGGAAGAGACGTTTGTAGATAGAAAGACAGTTCGAGAAAGAAATTGCGATATCGTGTATACGATGGGCGGGTGCATGCATAGATGAGGATGTCATGGGCGTATTGCATGACTTTAAATGAGTAAGGTTCGATAAACGTTTGATAAAAGGGAAGGCCTTAAGTAGCTCTTAACTAATGTTAGAAGATCTTGAGATAAAGAAGAGTGAGGTGGGGTTATGTACTGAGCTAAGCCGGCAGATATGTGCTGTAGGATACACCGAATAATGCCCTGGGGAGACCAAATCGATTTAGTTTCCTAAGAGACTAATACATCTGCGTTGCGAGTTGATAGAATACAAAGAGCGTAAGTATATCCCGAATTTCACTGAAGAGTGTTCAGTGAAAATTTACCTCGATCACTAACCATTGCGTTGGCTTACTCTTATGGAGAGCGGGTCAACTAGTTAAGATAAACAGCCGGAAGGTTCTCCTTCCTACTCTCAAGCTCAACCTATTGTACACCATCCTCCCCTGTTGTGGCATCGATGCAACAGATGAGATTTATACCATTATATTCCTTTGCTTCTTTGGTCTATTTACCATTTTTCTAGGAAATTTTAATTTTTTCGAAATATTGGGGACGATGTTTTCTTGTTGATCTCTCCTCTCTTTGGCACGTTAAAGTGTGTCGGTGTTGCTATTAAAAGAAAGACTAACATCATCAGTATCAATTTTTCCATATTTTTGAAGGTTTCGTTCTGTCTCATTTCTATTAGTTCCTCGAGCTCTCTGGTTTCAAGCCTTAGATCACTAACCTCGTGTTTGTCTGATTCGTCAACTATATTCATCATGATTGCAACTACGTAATAATAATTTATTTAAGGTGGCAAATGCGTGCAATCTGCACGCTTCCATGACCACTAACAGAAAAAAAGAATAGCAAAAGTCCCAGATTAATTAGTTAATTGTTGAAATGGAATTGGATTTGGCGTTTGAAGCACGGCAGTGAAGTTGATTGGCGTATATGAATGGGCAAATGATTCCATGAGAGAGGAGAAGATACAAGGAAGGATCGGAAGCCAAACGAGGTAGAGTAGTTTGGGATATGTAAAAGAAGGGAATTACAGCAAGGAACAGTAAACAGGACGAGAATTATCGAGAAAAGGAAGGTTGAGAAATAAAGGGGTATGAAAAGTTACAAGGCGAAAAGCAACGATAAGAATACGAAGTTGAACACGACAATAAATGGTAGGCCAATCGAGAGAAACAAGATGGTGGAATGATAATCATCACGACGAAAACGGAGGAGAACTCGGACGGATGCGGTGATGATGCGTTGTAAAGAATGTAGAGTGGATTTAGGTGAGTTGGAAAATAGACTAAGACAGTGATCAAGTCTTGAGAACATGATAGAATATATGAGAGTCATACATGTAGGGGAATCGATCAATCTACGAATTTGACGGAGGTTGCGGAGAATCAGGGTAGATGAGCATACTTTATCTCTATCAAAAGATTTAAGTGAAAGTATGTTGTCAAAATGGAAGCCTAGGAAAACGAGATTGTCAACGATAAGGAGAATTGTAGAATTTGATGATACGGAGGGAAGTTCAACGCCGAAGCGTCGAGGAATGATCCACATTATTATTGATTTATTAAGATTCAGAGATGACGAAGAGAAGAAATATGATTGGAAATTGAGGCAAGACGGTTGGAAGCAGAAACAGTAAAATCATGAATACGATAAGTAGGTGCGTGAGCATAGATGAGAATGTCATCAGCATATTGCAGAACATGGAAGCTAAATGTATGAGAAATATAAGACAAATCACCGAGAAGAAGAGAGAAAAGCAAAGGGCCTAATACGGATCCTTGTGGAACACCGGACGGTATGGAAGAAGGATGCGGGAGAGAAGAGTTAGAACAAACGCGAAAAGTACGTTTTTATATATAAAGAAAACGAAGCTACAGTGTGTAAAGAGAAGCCATAATCATGACGAAGGCGATGTAGAAAAATCGAGTGATCGACGATGTCAAAAGCAGACGATAAATCAAGAGAATTAGAGCGAAAAGCGGCTTTGTAGGGATGAAATAAGTTTGAGGAAAATAGATATGTATTAACTTGCTTAAGAACGAGACGCTCAAGTAGTTTAGAGATGGTTGGGAGAAGTTAGATATGACGGTACGAAGATGGTAGTGAGGAGTCGAGAAATTGCTTTTTGAGGTGAGGGCGAACAGTGGCTCATTTCCAGTTGGAAGGAAATGTGCGGCTGCGGATATACAAGTTGAACAAAGTGGTTAGGAAGGGTGATATAGATGAGCAGATTTTTTAAGCAAGTAGGTGGGAATTGAGTCATAAGGAGAGGTCTTATTAGGTAATGACGGTAGAACCGAAGAAATTTCGTCAGGCGAAACTGGAAGAAAGTGAAATAGCTCTGGGATGGAAGTATTTAAAAAGATAAGAGGATACAAGGGGCATATGGGTAGAACGGAAATTAAATTTGATAGCTTGATTGCAAATAAGAGGAAAATTCATCAGAATTTATGTTGCAAGGGGGTAGATGATCGTGAAAGAATTGAGTTTAAGATTTTCCAATGATATTTAGAGTTGGAAGAGGACTCGAGTTGATTTCGCCAAAAGAGAGCACGTTTAGTTCGCATTAGAATGAGATGGGAATGGCGGAGAAAAATATAGTATTTTACAATTTTTTATTGCAAAAAAATAAAGTTTTATATATTTCTAAAAATGTTACGATTTGTTGCATAAATTTAATGTTATCAAAAATTAATATAATTTGTTCTTGGAAATGCGATTATTTTCGGCATTAGCATTTCCCTAAAGTTTTAGATAAATCCTAAATGTTTTAGATAAATTGATACAGTCATATATATTTAAGGCTTTAAAGAAGCGTTAAAAATTGTTTGTACAATCTATATGATCCCTGTGACTTGGTGAGCTTGCGATCAGGCATATGTTTGAATAAAGATTGGCTTGTACCAATGGATTACAACTTTAAACATCTAATTTACATCTATTTACATCTATTTACATCTTTATACATCAATTCTTTAAATGTGATTAAGAAGACAATTCTTCAATTCCATCACCTAAATATTAATTCAATAGGCACCTATGGAGGTAGTCGACCATTTCATGGATATAGTTACGATGGCATATGATGATTTATCGATCAGATTATACGTTGAATTTGTTTATGCTTAAGCAATTCGTATGATATGCATCATTCATCGTACGTTCGAGTTTCTTGGTCTGCGTTCGCTTAAAGTTCCTATACATGACTTTGCTTTAAGTCATTTACTGTGCTCCTCGCAATACGTATTTCATATGCTTTAAGAAAACAAAATAAATTGAAAAAGTACTACGTCGCCTCACAAAGCTCGTGTATCCATTAATTTAATTTAACTACCAGAATAGATCGTATATTGGACTTTCCGAATTTCTAATTGATTTCTACACTGCGTTCATAATTTTTAAATTCGTTAGCGATTATTGGCGATGTTGCTTATTTAAGATTGATTTGATCAAAAAAAGCGGAAAAAATGTGTAGCGCTACCGGAGGATCAAAGAAAGTAAACAGCTCAAGCAAAATGAATGAAAAAACGTCTGATTTTGGGAAAAAAGATGATATTTCTAAGATTGGTGGGGTAAGTTCGAACAATGAGACTGCAAAAAAGGTTAGTAATGATTTATTTGATAGTTTTGTTAATGGGAAACTTCTCTCTCCTATACCTAAAGAAAGGAATCTGTTAATCATTACATCCTTGACTCCCACAAAAACTGAGGATTTATTTAAGAAGTTTTTGAGAGGTTTTGTAGACAAATACAATAATCGTATACTGTTCAATAGAGTTCGCACTTATGAGAACACTCTCAAAGTGTCATTTATCTCTTCCGGTATGTTGGAAGACGTTAATTAACGTCTTCCAACATGTGAATACCAGTGACATACCAGTGAATTAACATACCAGTGAATTAACAGGCGTTAATTCACTGGTATGTTTTAACATGTAATTTATCTTTTACTATTAATGGTGTTAATATAATAAATAATTGTATTTGTATTTGTTATAATTTACATTGGCTTTAACGCCAATTATGCATTTGAAACAAACAAATTTGGTCACAAGACGAAAAATGTAGAATTCTAGAAGTTTTGATTATACGGAGGGCTTTGAGCCAGCTCTATAATTTCAGTAAATTCTGATTTTTAACATGTCTATCATGTAATTACAACTTCGGTGAGTTGTAATTACGGTGAGTTGTATCTAATTACGGTGTAATTAGATACGGTGAGGCAAATATGTAACACACCTTATCACTACATTCATTTCCTAACCTTGTTCGTAGGATGAAAACGTGCACGGCATTGTGTAATCTCACTTATTAGTCAGTTACAATTCGAATTGCTATATTTTTGTGTTGCAACATTAATACTATTGGTGTAGTGATCCTTTGAAAATCAAGGTTTAAAACGTGCTGTATCAAATGAGAAACTTTTGCTACGATGATCATTAACTTGAGAAACGCAACAAATTTTTTTTTCAACAAACAGTCCGTTCTTGATTCAAAAGTACGAGTTACTCTTGTATTTGTAACATACGCACGTATTAGTCGAGTACTTGAAATATACGCGAACGTTACACAAGCTAAAGTTAAAACTGATTTCAATTTGCAAGCTAAAGTTTTCAGAACATGTGCTTTAAGGTTTATTAATGTTTGATTTTAAAAATTAATAAATATTTAAAAATATCTAGCCTTCCAGTCAAATATAAGCCACAATATTTTGGCCTTTTAGACGAAATATCGTGCTTGTGAATATTACGTTTTGCATTTTGTATTTAAGACTCTTGACTCGATCAATTAATTATACACTTTAAAGCACTTTTAAAGCACTTTTACTGGGAATAGGTGAGGTGATGTTTATAATAATACGGAATTTCTTAAATAAATAACTTAACAAATGGTTGAAGAAGTATGATTATTACCAGGTTGACCAAGTTAGGTACATGAGGAAGTAGTCCCTCCGTGTTTGAGATCAAAGAATTAGAAGAAATAGCACTAACCTTGCTTTCTTGTGCTAGAAAATTTGTTTTATTGGAGGTCTTTGATCCTCCGACCATGTTTGTTGCTTCGAGGATCACAAATTAAATATCCATGTCAGCTTTCGCCGACCAGTTAACAGAATCGGTGAATACCAGGTATTTTACTCGACTTGTAAAGGTGGGAGTGGTTCAGAGGCAAATATGGAGAAGAGTGCTAGTCTTTTAAGTTTTTGCTTTATAGCAGGGGTGTCATGAAAGACAACCGCCTGCGATTTGGCAGAGTTTAAAATAAGATTGGACTTTGGTAACAGGTCTTTTAATCTTAAAAACAAACGGCTGATTTCCGAGAGTACGTCCTTGCACCTGTGTCTAGAAAACAGAGCGGTGGTATCATCAGCATATACCACTCGACGCTGTTCGCCTTTAAATATTTTAAAGAGTTCAATGGAGGCAGCAAGATATAAGATAGGAGAGAGGAGAAACTTGATGCACACCTGTAATAGGGTAGTACTGACTCGCATCAGGGTCGTCTTCATAAAAGAATCGCTTGGTGTACAGCAGTATCTCCACCCTGTTAACAATTCTCGCAGGTAACTTGATGGACCTAAGAGAAGAGATAACAAATGAAGACGGGGTCAAATGCAGCGGAAAAATCAAGGAAAACAGCTACAGCGAGTTGATGACTATTCTCCTGACAAAACCGATGCACTTCACCAACAGCTGAATGGACCGCGACCTTTGATGAACCCATGAAACCAGGTGGGATTAAATTTCGCTTACTCAGATGATCGCATATTCTACGCGCAAGCGCTTTTTCGTAGATCGAGACGAGGGAATTTTGAATCGAAATGGGTCGCATGTCTTTATGAAAAGAGACCGGATACGTTTTAGGTATAAAAATTCTCCTGCTAACGTTGATGCCGGCCACATCGGATGGGGTGGCTTATAGCATTGTGACGGCCACCTCCCTTCTTTGTTCGACTGTCAAAAGCTGACAGACACGAGAAGAGAGTGGAGCGACGGATTTGGAGGTGCCCGGAAGAAACTTCAGGCGTTGAGAATATCTGTGACAGATAAGTATCTACTCCTGAAGTATCCCCAAGGCGGGGTTGGTTGCGGTGATTGAGTGGATCCATAATTATGTAGGGATAGTGACTCCTCCAAAACTTTATCAAGACCTATACTACCAATCCAACCCAATGCCTTAACCTTCCAACAGACACACTTCTCCCTCTTGAATATCTTCCAGAATGAATACTGAGATGGGTTAAGACAAGCAATGCTCGCCCTATCCCTACTCAGTCGGAACCAGTATCTGGTGCGCCAGTATTCATTCGAGAGGGTCTGTCTGGCAGAGTAGGAGAGATTAGGGAGGTTCAGGAGTTTAGTACGGACCTTGAGTTTTGTCAAAGTGGTACTGAAAATGCGACCTTTATAGGTTGTCGAAAGCAACGCGGTAGCTTGCGAAGAGAGGTAGGAATTAAATTCGGTTAAATTCTCATTACCAATTCGGAGGAAGCGTTGGATAGCTACCTGAAAGAACGCCACACTGATCTGGTGAAAGTGGAATCTCCTTCGAAACAGCGTATTTTCTTCAATCCGCCAGCGAATTAGGTAATGAGAGGTGGACAGATGTTGTCGCGACTGCTTCGTACAGAAGGGTTTTAACAATCACCTCTTATGGAGCAGTAATAAGTCGAGGGGTGAATTCGTTGATGTGCAATGAAAGGTGGGGAACGGTGGTTTTTGCATAAGATAACCGTTCCTGTCTCTGCGGAGTGCTATATTAATCCAACGATCAGTTCTGTCGTTGAAGTCACTTAGTACCATGTCATAACCGATGCCAATGATCCTATCCAGAAGATCACGGTTCTTGTGAATCTCAACTGGACGGATGTACACATTGGCAAGACAGGCGTTTACCGTTCTTACAGAGTGAAACCACAAAACTAGAAAGGGCTGGACAAGAATAATTTAAAAGGAGGGAGAATCTTAAGGAGCATTTAACTAACGTCAAAAGTCCTTGAGATAAAGAGAAGTGAGGCGGGGTTATGTAAGGAGTATAGTGGGAACAGATATGCTTTCGGATAAATCGAGTGATGTCATGAGGGAAACTGATAGACCGCGTCTCCTGAAGGACTATTACATCTGCATTTCTACCGGAGAGGTCTAAGGGCAGAAGCACCTCCCGAATTCCACTGAAGGATATTCAGTGAAAAAGACTCACGAGTACCATGCTTTGTGATGGATTAGTTGGATGGGGGATTGCCAACTTAGATGAAGCTAGGTGCAGGACTATTGCCCTCCACTAGCTCCATCCAGGGTCGGTACTTGCCCCTGGGCAATGTCTTCATTTCCCCGTTTGCTCTTCAGGAACTTCCCGATCTTGATTACGGGACAGCATGGGCCGAGCCCCCTTTTTTCGAATCAGGAATGATCGCTGAAGCTAGCACAGTCGTATTGGTATTGACGGCCCCAATAACCATTAGTATCAAGTTTTCAAGCCTTTTGTGTGAAGCCTCGATCTTCATATCCACCATTCTTGAAATTTTAGAGTGGCTCATTCTTAGTGGTGCAGCGCTAGCTGAATAGGTGGAGGACGACTTGGCCGGCCGTACGAATTGACTTTTGTAGGACTTGAAACTAAGGCAACTTCTCCTCCAAGCCGGATGGCTCCCCCCCCACAGTTGGTACATGATGGGGGCCTTGTAGGATTCGTTGGACGAGAGATAATTAGATGTGAGGGAACCACACACCCTACATGTGGGCGTCCCACTGCAGCTGGAGGCCCAGTGATCCCATTTATGGCACCGACTGCAGTGGAGATATGTGAACTCATCAATGTCCACAATTGAGAAGTGAAGGTTGATGCCAATTAATGGGTTTAATGAAAGTTTGGAGATAACCTCCGCCATGTCCACGGTGGAGGAGCAGAAACCCACCTGGATAGGGTTGCCATCTCTACCCAACATCTGTCGAAAGTTGGTGAACTGAAATTGGTCCATAAGGGTGTTTTTGTCATCGTCATCAAGTGAATAGGGAAGATTGTTCATTTTCAACGAATCCATTATTGGCTTGATCATAATATCTTCTTGTTCTTTCAGATTTTTACCAAAATATTCGGAATAAGTAGATAATAAATCAGCAGATATGAAGGAGTTTTGAATTTCAACAGGGAATAGTTTTATCTTGTGAAATAGAACACGATTCTTATAAGTTTTGACAAAATTGCGAATGAAAACATTGTATAAATTCTCCTTTGCTAGTGGTTTTAACGCCTTAATAATGAGTAAGTTTTTTAACTTCGGGATGGGGGGAAGTACCTCCCCATCACTAGATAAACACAAAACATTACTGACCTTCGTTGCAGTAGAAATCGTCGAAGAAGAAGCAAAACTTACACTATTCTCTCCATTAAAATTTGTACTGGAAATGGAAACCTTTGAAGGTTCCGACTGTATGTTTCCGCTGTTGCACATTTTGTGTTTCGAAAAAAATTTAATAATAAGATTTATTACTAAAAAACATAAGTGGTGAATACATATGACAACAAAATAGTCAGTCTGAAAAATAGCCTGAGAAGTCAGTTCAACAAAAACAGAAAAACCAACTCATAGCTTCTTAACTTTAAAAACGTCTTCTTCCGATTATGGCCTCAAATTCGTGGGGATCTGAGCTCCCAACCAATTCAACGCGCCGATTTCCGATTAAACTACCCGGGGTCTTTCACCTCCCGAAGAATCCAATCGGTGCGGACGATGCTGGGTAAACGAGAGACGAGAAGCTTAAGAAACCTTAGCCTTTGCTCTGTGGGACGTCCTCTTGAAAAGAAGACCAATCCCGAGATAGCCCAGGTGCCCCAAAGGCGCACCTGGGTTTTCCCTTGCAGCGACAAATGCTGGATCAGTTTCAGAGCTCATCTAGCTCTCTTCCGGATACGATTGAGTCTATCCATGTCGGCTTTCGCCGGCCAGTTCACCGAAATGGTGAAGCCCAGGTATTTTACTCGACTTGTGAAGGTAGGGAGTGGTTCAGAGGCAAATATGGAGGAGAGCGCAGAGAGTGCTAGTCTCTTAAGTTTTTGCTTCGTCGCAGGGGAGCCATGAAAGACAACCACCTGCGATTAAGCGGAGTTTAGAACAAGGTTGGAACTGGGCAACTGGTCTTTTAATCTTAAAAAGAAGCGGCTGATGTCAGAGACTACGTCTTTGCACCTGCGTCCAATGAACGGGACTGTGGTGTCATCAGCGTACACCACTAGACGTTGATCACGTTTAAATATTTTGAATAGATTGATGGAGGCAGCAAGATATAAAATAGGAGAGAGGATAGCCTTGAGGCACGCACGTAATATGGTAGAAGTGACGCGCATCAGGGTCATCATCATAATACAATCGCTTGGTGTACAGCAGTATCTCAACCTTGATAACAATTCTCGCAGGCAACCTAATGGACTTTAGAGAAGAGGTAACAAAGGGAATGGATATGCGGTCAAATGCAGCGGAAAAATCAAGGAAAACAGCCACAGCGAGTTGATCACTATTCTCCTGACTATTATCTTGAAAGAGATACAAACTCTTATCTCTAGTCAATTTTTTTTAATTTTCTTCACCTCAGACTGCAGCAGTTCCGGTGAATGAATCAAAGAAGAGGGTGGCCTCAGCCCACGCTGTGCCTTCAGTAAAAATCGGCAAAATGATAAAGTCGAAGATGACGGTGGAAAAAAAAGGGGAAATGAAGATACTGCCCGTGGGCAAGTTTCTTCCCTAGTAGGGGCTAGTAGCGGAAAGAACGACCTTTCCGCACCTAGCTCTGTTTAGGTTAGGCAGTCCCGTACAACTCGTCCATCACAATGCAGAGTACTCGTGAGCCTTTTTCACTGAATATCCTTTGGTGACTTCTATCTGATATAGAAGATGTCAGATTTTATAGTCCTTCATTATACGCGATCTATCCGCTTACCCCAGAATAATACTCGATTCTTCCCTAAGCACATTTGTTCCTACAATAATCCATGCATAACCCCGCCTCAATTCTCTTCATCCCGAGGTATTTTTACCTTAGTTAAATGGTCCAAAAGATCCTCTCTTCTACTCAACTATTCTTGTCCAGCCCTGTCTTGTTTAGTTATAACTCTGTAAGAACGGTAAACGCCTCAGTCTAGCCAATGTCTACATCCGGCCAGTGAAGATTCACAAGAAACGAAACCTCCGGGATAGTATTATAGATAGCGGCTACGACATGGTACTTGGTGACTTCAACGACAAAACTCGTTGTTGGATTAATGCAGCACTCCGCAGAGCCAGGAACGGTTATCTTATTTATAAACCACCGCCCACCCCACCGTTCATTGCACATCAACAAATTCACTCCTCGACTTATTACTGCCCCACGAGAAGTTGTTGTTGAAACCTCACTGTACGGAGCAGTCGCCACAACATATGTCCACCTCCCATGACTTGATTCAAGAGGTTACGCTGCTTTGAAGGAGATTCCACATTGATCATATCAAAGTGACTTTCTTTCAGGCAACCATCCAACGCTTCCCCTGCATTGGTAATGAGAGTCTAACCGAATTTAATTCCTACCTTTTTTCGTAGGCTACCGCGATGCTTTCGACTACCTACGAAGGTCGTATTTACAGTCCTACTCCGACAAAACTCAAAACCTTAGCATACATGCACCGTCTTCCCAACCTCTCTGCTTCTGCCAGGCAAGTTCTCTCGTAAGAATATTGGAGCTCTAGGTATCTGTTTTAACTGGGTAAGGGGAGGGAAAACATTGCTTCCCTTAATCCAGCCCAGCCTTCCTTCTGGAAGATATTCAAGAAAGAGAAGTTTGTCTGTTGGATGAATAGAGCATTGGGTTGGATTGGTAATATAGGTCTTGACAAAGTTTTGGAAGAGTCACTATTCCTACATAATTATAGAGCCACTCAATCATCTAAATCAATCCCGCTTTGGGAAGACTTCAGGAGTAGAGTTTGATCTGTCACAAATATTCTTGACTCCTGGAGGCCTCTTCCGGGCACCTCCAAATAAGTCGCTCTACTCTCTTCTCGTGTCTGTCAGTTTTTGACAGCCGAACAAAGAAGAGAAGTGGCCGTCACAATGTTTTTAGCCACCCCTTTCGATATGACCGACTTCAACATTAGTAGACGAGTTTTTATACCTAAGAACAATCCGGTCTTTTGTCCTAAAGACCTGCGGTCCATTTCGATTCATTTTAATGATAGTCTAACCGAATTGAATTCCTGCCTCTCTTCGCAAGCTACTGCGTTGCTCTCGAATACCTATAAAAGTCGTATTTACAATCCCACTCCGACAAAAATCAAGACATTAGCATACATGCTCCGTCTTCCAAATCTCTCAGCTTCTACCAGGTAAATTCTCTCGAAAGAATGTTGGAGCACCAAGTGTAGTTTCCAACTGGGTATGGATAGGGCAAGCATTGCTTCCCTTAATCCAGCCCAGCTTTCCTTTTGGAAGATATTCAAGAAGTTTGTCTGTTGGAGAGATATAGCGTTGGGTTGAATTGGAAAAATGGGTCTTGATAAAGTTTTGGCAGAGTCACTATCCCTACATAATTATGGAGCCACTCAATAACCTCTGCCAATACCGCCTTAGGGAGACTTTAGAAGTAGAGATTTATCTGTCGCAGATATTCTCAACGCCTGAAGTTTCTTCCGGGCACCTCCAAATCCATCGCTTCACTCCCTTCTCGTGTATGTCAGCTTTTGACAGCCAAACAAAGAAGAGAAAGGATGTCACAATGCTATTAGCCACCCCATCCGATGTGGCCGGCATCAACATCAGTAGACGAATTTATATTCGAAAAAAGTTTCCGGTCTAATGTCCTAAAGACTTGCGGCCCATTTCGATTCAAAATTCCTTCGTGTCGATCTACGAAAAAACGCTTGCGCGTAGAATCCGCGATCATCTGAATAGGCGAAATTTAATCCCACCAGGTTTTTGTGGGTTCGTTAAAGGTCGCTCGGTACATTCAGCTGTAGGTGAAGTGGATCAGTTTTGTTAGGAGAATAGTCATCAACTTGCTGTGGCTGTTTTCCTTGACTTTTCTGCTGCATTTGACCGCATCTCTATTCCCTTTGTTATCTCTCCTCTCAGGACCCTTGTGTTGCCTGCTAGAATTGTTAGCAGGGTGGAGATACTGCTATACGCCAAGCAATTCTACTATGAAGACAACCCTGATGCGCTTCAGTTCTACCCTATTACGGGTGTGCCCCAAGGATCTATTTTTTCTCCTATCTTGTTTCTTGCTGCTTCCATTGAACTATTTAAAATAATTTAACGCGAACAACATCTAGTGGTATACGCTGATGACACCACCGCCCTGTGGTGTCATCAGCAAAGAATATTGGAGCACTAAGTGTACTTTCCAACTGGGTATGGATAGGGCAAGCATTGCTTCCCTTAATCCAGCCCAGCTTTCCTTTTGGAAGATATTCAAGAAGTTTGTCTGTTGGAGAGATAGAGCTTTTCTCTCTTTTTAAGATTTAAAGATCAGTTACCCCTATCCAATCTTATTTTAAACTCCAGCAAATCGCAGGTGGCTGTTTTTCATGGTACCCCTGCGACCAAAAAGAAACTTAAGAGATTAGCACTCACTGCACTCTCCTTTATTTTGCAACCTCAACCACTCCCTATCTTCTCAGAAAGATTCTAATTGAATATTTCTGTTCAGAAAAATTCAATTAATCGACACAACTTTTATGTTAGGTCGAGGAATAGTGGCCGAAACCTAATAGCATAGCAGTTCCTTCTGATGACCTCTAATCCTTATTCTGATACAACGTCTGTTATTTATTAGTCAATTCATAAAAATGACGTTTATTTTAAATTTTTTTAAACTTGATTTAAATTATAGAAAATCTAAAAACAATTATTAATTTTATTATTTAATCAATTATTATTATTTAATTAATTATATGGTGCAAATAAATTTTACTAAATTATGCGTTATGCGTTATGGAGATCGTATTATCTTTATAATTAATAATTATCTTTATAATTAATAATTATCTTTATATATTATAATTATATAGAAGGATAATAAAATACTTTGTATTAGAATAATATACTAGATAATCGAATTTAATCAGAGGAAATACGTCATTAGCATGTGTTTGGCCCCGCTGCTATGCTGGGGTCGAGGAATAGGGGTCGAAACCTAATAGCATAGCAGTTCCTTCTGATGACCTCTAATCCTTATTCTGATACATGGTCTCTTATTTATTAGTCTATTTATAAAAACTGAATTTGTTTTAAATTTCATATATAAATATAAATATAAATTCTATAAAATTTTATATTATTATTTTTATTATTTATTTTAACTTTTATTTATATATCGTATAAAATACATAGACTTAGTTATATAATCTGAGTGGTCAATTTCCTTATAAAGAGTAGATAAATAAAGTAAAAATATTCATTAATAAAGGAGTAAATAAAGTAGCTGATAAATGGAAATATATACCGAATCTGATAACAGCTCCTATTGCTGATATCTAATCCTTATTTAAATACATGACATGTTATCTATATCTATATATATTATGCCCTCTATAAAATAAAGCCTTGATAGATAATATGTCATAATAAAATGATTTTTATTATCGTTAGCGACTCATAAATAATAATTAGACAAGCTAACTGCAATAATGTAAAGTTATCCTTATATTTTTGAAATTTTAAACATTATTTCTGTAATGCGATAATAACATTTGAAATAATTACGTTTACTGAAGGCTTGATTTTATCCTTTTGAAAATCTACATATCAGTCGAATAAGGTTTGATAAAATCTGTATATAACATAGTAATTTCTTCTTATGACCTCTAATATTAATTCTCGTACATGGATTGTGGATCATTGTGTTTATAACTGTGCTGTAAAAATTCCTTTTAAGATTAGAATATTTTAATTTCTTAAATTAAAATATTAATTTAACTGAGTATATATGTAGACTCAGTTGAGTGATCGAATATATTGCACTTTACAAGGGTGATAAAAACGAGATGAATTTTAATTCAAATTAGTCAAGATATCTTTCGATAGCTACTACTATTTTGTTATGCAAATTTACTTACTTTATGAACCTAAATCACACTAAAGGGCAGAATATATGTTTATATTTTTAAATTGTATTACTTAACGTAGAGAAAAGTGAAAATAATTACATTAATAATTAACTTAAAATGTAAAGCACCTTAATCTCATAATATCTAATAAATCTTATAAATTTAGATGTATTTAAAATTTCAAGATATTTTTCATGGACCTTAATCGTGTTAAATAATCAAATACCTGGTAATGCTGCTTTTATATTGATCATTTAACGGTAGTCGATCGTAAAATGTGCTGTATAAAATAAGAGGAGAACAAAATTGATGTTATTTACTTGCCAAGATTGGAATTTTGCATATTATTATGATGATTTAACTGGTTGCATCTGTGAGCTCAATTAGCTGTATGGTAATTAAGCTGTAAGGTAATGTAATTGTGAGGGTATTGCAATTGTGAGGGTATTAGCTGTAAAATAATATCCAGAAATCTATACCAACACTACTGAAGCAGCCTAGTGGATGTAACGTTGAAAGCACGATATATACGTCCTGAGTTTAGCACCATACGATACATACATCCTTAATCCGATCAGCACCAGTGTACGGAGATAATAAAGGTCGAAACGCGAAACGTGGTATGTGTCAGCAGTTAATGAGACTTACCCAGGCTGATTAGTATTGTTTTGCTGTATGAATAATAGGAACAATACCTATCAGAATAATGTGCTTTAACCAGAAGAAAAATATTAAGATGACATAAAATATTATCCAGATCTGAGTGGACGATCGCCATCCACTCAGATCGCATGCATACGCGATATGAGTATAACCACCTTGCTGACACAACAGTAGCATCCTCGAATCTGGCTTCTTTTAAACGAAATCTGAAGGAAGATCCCTTCTTGAAGACGAAGATCGAGTCAGAGAACATATGAACAATAGAAAGTAAAATATTAAGATGGCATAAAATATTATCCGTATATTTTAAATTGAAAATATTCGCAAGAAATGAAACAATCAGCTTATGATCATTAGCTGATGAGGTCAACCAAAACTGAAATGTAGCGTACTGATGATGGCTTATAAATATAGAATTGATGCAGCATGCAGAATGATATCATCAAAATTTTAATTGTATCACTGGTATATCAACATAAAATTAGGAATCAAACTAAAAAGTGGTTTGGGCACGACAGGTTGTTTGATATCATGAATCTCTTTGTTGTTGTTTATACTTTGTTATTAATTTGTTTATGCTGGTACCTTCATCAACCTTTTAAGTCGAATTAGCGTGTGATTAAGCAGATTCGTGTGTATGTGACGGTCACCATTTGTGACAGTGTACGCTAGGGTGGTTTAGTCGCTTTTGTTAAGTAGAAGATTGAAGATCAAAATTCCTTAATTTTGGATTAGGAATCCTAATTCAAAATATGATTAGATGATTAATATATGATAAGTATATGATTAATTGTTTATCAGACATATTTACACATTTGACATTTTCCATTAATCCACTTAAAATTCGTCACATAATTTATGTACCATCTGTTTTAAAAATAGACTTAATTGGATGTGACTTTAATGCACTTTGAGCATTTAATTTAATGTTGCGTTTCATTTGTTCTTAAAAGATGTATTTGTAAGCTAAAGAAGCAGATTTTTTTATCATAGATCTAACAAGTTGTTCCAATCCGGCAACTTTAGTAATTATGGCAGCAACTGTTATGATCGTTGTTTTTATTAATAAAATTCTTTAACAAAGTAAATTGCTTTTATGCTTTATGCTCTCTGTAACGGGATATATGCTTTTGACACAGCTTGATGGATATGACAATAATAAAATGATAAGTTTCTTGTGCTATAATGTTTTCAAATTTCTTAAGAATTGTTTAAGAATTAAAGGTAACGTAATGTCGCGTAACTTGATGATTCATTTGACCCGACTGTGAATCGCATAAATTGTGATATAAATGAAATACTACATTTCAGTCTCACTAATTAATAATATTCCTTAAAATAAAAAAAATAAATAAATGATTTTCTTAAATAAATATTCCTTAAAATGTATAAATACGAATAATATTCATATAATGATGAAAATCGACTGTTTTTAATCACGGTACACGTAACCCTGAAGATATTTACAATCAATTAAAATAACATATATTATGAAAATACAGACATATTAAGATCATAAAATCGCGTTTTTTAATACAAAAAATGCATTTGATTTTGTTTATTATAATTGACAAAATCTTTTTTAAATATGGCTCTTCATTAAATGTTATTGAGTATATTTCTAAAAGATAGGATTTGTCAATGATAATACCGATCCCGAACAATATACAGTCTAAAAATCTAGTGAGAACCGATAATCATGTTCAATTCAGAAACAATCATACTTGTGATTTTTAATAAGAATGGGATGATGCTCTTACTACCAAGCTATACTTTTTTAAATACTTTAAATTGAATTTAAATGTAATTAGAAAATAATCAAAATTCGGAAAATTGCTTTTGCTGCAATCAATAAATAAATAAAAAAAGATTTTCTTAATAAAAAATAAAACATGGTGAAAAAATATATATAAATAAATAACAGGTCCGTTACATAAAATCCAAGGAAATAGACAATACTGCAAGTGAAGGCTTCTTCCATGATCACGGCCTCAAATCCAAGGGGATCTGAGCCCCCAACCGATCCAACACGCCGCTTTCGACTGAACCACCCGGGGTCTTTCACCTCCCGAAGAATCCAGTCGGTGCGGACTATGCTGGGTAAACGAGAGACGAGGAGCTTAAAAAACCTTAGTCTTTGCTCTGGGGGACGTCCTCTCGAAAATAAGACTAATCCCCAGATAGCCCAAGTGCCCCAAAGGCGCACCTGGGTTTTCCTTTTTAATGACAGATGCTGAGCCCGTTTCAGGGCCCACCTAGCTTTCTTCAGGATACGTTTGAGTCTATCCAGGTCAGCTTTTGCCGACCAGTTCACCGTAACGGTGAACCCCAGGTATTTTACTCGACTTGTGAATGTAGGGATGGGTTCAGAGGCAAATATGGAGGAGAGCGCAGAGAGTGCTAATCTCTTAAGTTTTTGCTTTGAAGCAGGTGTGCCATAAAAGACAACCGCCTGCGATTTGGCGGAGTTTAAAATAAGATTGGATATAGGTAACTGGTCTTTTAATCTTAAAAAGAAACGGCTGATGTCAGAGACTACGTCTTTACACCTGTGTCCAGTGAACAGGGATGTGGTATGCGATCTTCTGCAAACCCGTCTACGGGAAGTATTTGTCTTTTGACTGTCGTAATTATTTTGCTTTCCGGATTTGTGATGGTAAAAACAATGATAAAAATAAACAAAACAATATTTAAACAATAAAATTATATTTCATTTTTTATACAACAAAAAATTTACATAAGATTTTAAATTAGACAAAAAAAATAAAGTAAGCCAAATTCACTCAAAAAAAATTAAAATTATTTAAAATTTTTTATTTTTACATTATAAAACTTTACATATCTTTTAATTTATTTTTCAAATATTCATCATTATTAAATTCTTTTTAATTAATTCTAGAATACTTTTTAAAAATCTATAACGTTGTTCTGGTGGACGATTATTTGAATAGAAGTATAAGCCGCTCAACACAAACACGTCGAGCACTACTATACACCTACTCAAACTGGCATTTAAACGTCTTGCACGCCAGAACAACTTTATTCCTTTTTTTACTAATTTAAAATGTTTTGACATGTTTGATCTCAAGTGCAGCCTGGATTCGAAAACATATCCTAGTATCCTTATTTGTCTCTTTCGATTCCCCCAGAAGATCACCAAATAATTTAGTATGGCGTCCCGATTTTCGAAATCTGTAGTGAATGAAGTTGCTTTTCGTTGGGTTTAACGACAAACCCAACTTAGACAGGCGTCTAGCAATCCCACTCACCAAAGATTTCACTCTGTTTCCGAATCTCCTGTCAGACAAGGGGTTTCTTTTAAACACCAGCGATATATCGTCCGCATAGATAGTACCACTTGTGTTTCTATCTAAAAGTCCATCCATGACTACCCTTGTCGTAATCATATAAATGATTGGCGGTAAAGGGGGCCCTTGAAGAAGAACCTTGGATAGCTTATACAAGGGACCCTTATCATCTTCTAGATAGAAGCTTCTGCTCTCCGAAATTCCCTACGCTCAACGCAGAATGTTCAGTGGAACAACATCTCTTCTCAACGTTTCCATTACTGAGTCGAGTATGATGTTGTTAAAGGCTGCAGACACGTCAAGAGAATACAGCAGTGCCGGTCGTGTATCCTTGGTGAGAAAACCCTGCAACGCTCTGACTGCTTTTACAATTCCCCTACCACTACGAAACCCGTAAATGTGGTCACCCAACAATCCACGCGACTTGTAGTAGCGAGCCAGATATCTTGCCAGAGCTCTCTCATAGATCATTACCATATTATTGGATATGGTGATTGGTCTCGTGTCCTTAGCCGTTGACACCCATTGACACCTTAGAAGAAATATAGCTTTTCCTAGTGCAATATCTGGTCAGGCTGCTAGCGGTGAAGCTAACAGTTTAGCCGCGATTTGCCCTAAGAGTTCTTCGTCGATCAGCTTTCGTAGCAGCCGCGCACACTGAGATGCCATTAGATGACGTTTTAGGCGTGATCGGCTACGCATCCAAGAGATTTTCAAGTGTGATATCCTCTTCCAATGGGTCAATATGATAGAAAGTAAGCTTCAACCTAATTTGAGGCTGCACATCCTCGGATCATATTATTGCATTTGAGAGGTGTTTCTTTTTCATTTCCTCTAATACAATATCAATGCTCTTTGAAGCAATCCACTTGGAAGCTGCTGCTCTCAAAGACTGAAAGGTGGTCTTCCTTATGGATGACCACCATTCTTTTGAGAAAGTCTTGTAGGACAGCAGCTTTCTTGCATCACGCGTCAACGACTCTTCATCGATTTGATCTTGGAGTCGGCAGATGATAAACCTCCTACGATCGGACGGAATAGGATCAGTTCTTAGTCCCCAGAGGAATTTCTTTATGTGGAAGGCTTTAGGATTGTATTTTTGCAATAGTGGTCGTTTTGTCCGCAGGTGTTTATTTGATGAATTATATAATTCTGATGCTGAATTAATACTGAATTAATGCTGAATTATTTAATGTGGAATTATATAATTCAGCATTAAAATTGTATAAAAAATATTATTTCTTAAAAATACAATTGATTATTTATAAAATTTGAACTAAAATCATTAAAACTATTCATTTTAACATTTACGCTCAATTCATTAAAAATTTTAATGTACTCACACACATTCTCACATTCATTCGTTATATAATTTAAAATTTAATTAATATTATTATCATTATTATTAATTAAAAAATTTTAACTTTTTGGTTGTAAGCTTGTATACCAGCCTTGGTCGATTGAAATCTGACTTTTGTACCATTTCTTTCTTCCAAACCCAGTCCAATTCTGTGTTTAACCAATTTGTTTTAAACTTGACATTTTTTAGATTAATTGCGATATCTAAAATGGATTGGTAACCTGTATGACGCCGGAGAAACGTCCCTCTAGTAGGATTATGGCCTCTCCGATTTGGTCAATCAGTTATCCCACTCGAGCTCCTTCGGAGTCATTTAGGTCACCAACAATGTAGTGGGCACCGACATTAAACACCCTAAGCAGCAACGTCTTGACAGCCTTCTTACTCTTCTTCGTCCGCCAGCCACCCGATTTTATGTAGGAATGCTACATACACCGGACGGCGGGAAACGAAAAATTTCAGAAGTTGATAAGATCCCACGTCATTGGACCCTTCTGAAATCAAGCAAGCGTTAAGACGCGCGCTTGTCATTGAGACCAGGGTGAGCTCTAACTTGCCGTCAACTTGATATGTGAAAATTTTGTAATTTTCGAAACTTCTGGTTAAAGTGTTTAAAAGCTGTAAAGAACGCGCATCCTGAGGAAAGAGGACATCCCCATGATCCAACTTGGTATATTGAATTAGGTTCCTAAGGGTTCCTATATTCCAGAGCGGCGAATTGTACTCAATGCGCCGCTTTTTACATGGCTGCATCTGCAGGAGGACGTTTCCCCTAACTTTGTGCCTCCTTTTGAAGAGCTATCTTTCCTTGCCTGTTTGTGAACGACTTAAAAAATAGCAGCTCCTTTCGAGACTGAGGAAACTAAGGAGCCAAACTTTATGTTTTCGTCATCCCTTTCTGAATCTGCGTTTTTTAAAGTTGCAAAACGATTTGAGCTTTTTTGTATTATTTTTTTATTTTCATTATAGTTTTTGTAATTACTTATTGATATTCGGCTTATATCTTTTTTCAAATTTTGTATTTTATTCTCTTTTGATAATAATTTTGTTTTTAGATTTTTATTTTCCGCGGTCACTATCGTCACCTTTTTTCCAGTTCGTTTAGTCGGTCGATCAACATTCTCATTTCTGAGACATGTTGATCACCCGACTGTTTTCTTGCGGCTTGTAAAAAGGTTTGTGCTCCTTCACACGCTTTTTTATTCTCATCATCCACCCACTTTAAACATTCTTTAAAATGGATGCATGTGTGAGAATAAGCCCTATGTGACTGTGTACAGTTAGCACACTTTGGTCTTTCGGACCTTTTTTCACAATTTTGTGATTCATACTCGTCTCCACAGTGCACACAGCGAGGACCACTTTCCAAACACATGTTTGAAAATTGACCCCATCGCTGACAGCGGTAGCACTGCGGATACCGGAATTTCAGGTCATCCTTATCGAAAATTACCAATTTGATTATATGACCCAAAATTCCAGGTCGAGAGTCTCGCAGCTTTTTCAAATCACTTACAGCTCCTTTCACAAGAAAAGAGCTGTAAGCTTGGTTATATGATTTATATTTTTTATTACAGCTATTCCGTACTTATCTGTCAAATCCTTGACATCCTCATCCTCTGCGAACGACGGCACATCCCATAAGAATTTCCGTAGAACGCAGAGAAGTGTCAGTGACTTTGATTCCTTTTATTTGATGTAGCTTAATCCTGAATGTTTTTTTTATATTTACATTTTTGAATGTTATTCTGGCAAAACCATCTTTCAAAATGTACCGCTCAAAGATACTTTCCCGAGAGATGTTATCTTTGACGGTACCTCTAATATTCTTTTGAAAGGTGGTTTTGCCTTCGTCATTATCCCAAGTTATTTTCAGCGCAAAAGCGTCCTGCCTTATTGGCAAGAGCATCTTTTGCGCTGGAAATCCTTCTCTACCTCTTTTATAAGTGTATAAATCGATACAGGTGATTAGCGTTTTTTATTGTCTTGTATTTCACAAGATATGCGATTTTTATGCTATATATAAGTGAAAATAAAGAAAAAAGAATAAAAATAAAAAAGACAGATATGCACACAAAATGTATAAATATTCACACAAAACTATATATGCAAATAGAAGCTATAAACAAAAAAGTAAAACTTACCCTATCGACTGAAGCCGCCCAATTAGGCTATAAGGCTTCGTCAAGATATGATCAACTCTTGATAGGAAATTAGCTCAAAAAGATTTCGTTGAGGCGAATGATACTGCGTGCAAATAATACACTTGAACACGAAATTCTACACTTGAACACGAAAATTGCAAAATTTGCCTGATTCAAAGCCTGTGCTATAATAATAAAGACTATTAAATACACTAAAATATATAGCATGCAAGAAAAAAGTAGGTCACAACAACGTCAGATAAAAAATGACAGAACTTCAACTTCATTATTATTAGTCTTCCTTTCTCTTTCATGGACTTGGGTCCAGGGGGATCTGAGCCCCCAACCGATCCAACACACCGCCTTCCGACTGAACAACCAGGGGGTATTCCCACCCGAGAATCCAATCGGCGCGGACTATGCTGGGAAAACGAGAGACGAGGGGCATAAGAAACCTTAGCCTTTGCCCTGGGGGACGACCTCTTGATAAGAAGACCAATCCCGAGATAGCCCAGGTGCCCCAAAGGCGCACCTGGGTTTTCACTTTCAACGACAAATGCTGGGTCCGTTTCACATCCCATCTAGCTTTCTTCAGGATACGTTTGAGTCTATCCAGATCAGCTTTCGCCAACCAGTTCACCGTAACGGTGAACCCCAGGTATTTTACTCGACTTATGAAGGTGGCTAGTGGTTCAGGGGCAAATATGGAGGATAGAGCAGAGAGTGCTAATCTCTTAAGTTTTTGCTTTGTAGCAGGAGTGTCATGAAAGACGACCATCTGCGATTTAGCGGAGTTTAAAAAAGATTGAACTGGGGTAACAGGTCTTTTAATCTTAAAAAGAAACGGCTGACGTTTGGTATTACGTCTTTGCACATGCGTCCAGAAAACAGGACTGCGGTATCATCAGCATATACCACAACACGTTGTTCGCGTTTAAATATTTTAAAGAGTTCAATATAGGCAGCAAGATATAAGATTGGAGAAAGTGGGATCCTTGGGGCACACCCGTAATAGGGTAGAACTGACGCGCATCAGGGTCGTCTTCATAGTAGAATCGCTTGGTGTACAGCAGTATCTCCACCCTGTTAACAATTCTCGCAGGCAACCCGAGGGACCTAAGAGAAGAGATCACAAAGGAAATGGTGATGCGGTCAAATGGAGCAGAAAAATCAAGGAAAACATCCACAAAAGGTTGATGACTATTCTCCTGACAAAACTGATGCACTTCACCAACCGCTGAATGGACCGAGGGACCTTTGACGAACCCATGGAAACTTGGCGGAATTTAATTTCGCCGACTCAGATGATCGCGGATTCTACGCGCAAGCACTTTTTCGTGAAAAGTGAAATATCTGAGCTATCAAACAATCACGTAAGTATGCAATTTCAAGCAAACTCGCTGATAATGCAAGCAAGATCAAGTTTACTTCTAATAATATAGTCGACGTAAGTGCTTTGTTACCTTCCACTGCAAAAGAAGTAATATGGGAACTTCCCCCTATTCCTAAACTAAAAAATTCTTCGTAAATTTGCAGAAAAATACACTAACAGAGTTATCTTTAATTCTGCAAGATTCTATGTAGCAGAGATTAAAATTTCCTTCGTTTCGTGCGACTTGGCGAAGGAATATGAAGCTTATTTCTACAATGAATTATCACACTTTGGCAAACTACTTATAAACCTATTCAAGCATCCCGTAAGATGCTCGTATTTGCCACTATAAATAAAATATTTATCTTAACTTTATGTTGATATCGAATAGAGCCTAAGTACATGTGCTGACACTTAATAAGATTTACGGCTAGACCACGAAACACACCAGTCTACAAATACATCCACATTATTTAGATGAGGCAACCCTATACAGCCTGGATACAAACATTGATGTATTATACTGAACAACAGTAGACTAAAAATGATCTCTGAGGAACGCCTGTAGATAAACCGCTCTATTCCGACAGGAAGTCACCTATAAGAAACGCAATGAATGTATCAAAGACAAATCCATAGATCCATAGTAAGAGAATCTCGAGAATTCCAAAACGGTGTAAATTCGACATCAGAAGTGTGTGGATTACACGATCAAAAGGTTTGGATAAATCAATAAAGATTATGCCACTCCAGACCATGCCTGTACATTAAGTTCCCAACTTTCATGCGCAGGTAAAAAAATTGTTATAGTAGAATTATTTCTGCGGAAATCGTATTGACACTTAGTGAAAAGTTTATGTAAATGGTATATATTCGATGAAGAATTAGTTTTTTGAGGACTTTACAAGCTGTATAACATAAACTGATTGGATGATAGTTATCCAAGTTAGTGCGTTCATCATGCTTATAAATAGGGCGATCAATAGCGTTTTTCCAGTCTATATGCACGACTGACAAAGATAAAGAATGTGAAAATATGCGCTAAATGGGTAGACAAATAATGTCGACCGTGTCTTTAAGGAGAATTGATGGAATTTTATCATGACGCAAATACAACTACCGGAAAACTTAGATAACAAAAGCCGAAAGTCATCGACTATAATAGGCTAAGACAAGTAAAACGTTGGCTCAGCACTGTAAGTTTCTCATGTATTCCATTGTGCATTTGGATATATGATAATGAAATGGTCAACAAACAAGTATGCTGTTTGAAGATGATCCTAAATGAATTAATGAGTTGTTTGAATTTCATGTATTTCACGTAAGGAAGGACTACGATTATAAACGAAATTGAATATCGACTTAGATCTAGATGAGGCAACCCTATCGATGAAGCAAAAGATACAGTGGGAGGAGATATGTTTGATTTACGGGGGAGGATCCACATTATTTTAAACTTGTCGGGGTTTAGAACGAGATGGAGATTGGAGAGACCTTTGTAGATAGAAGAAATGCAATTGGAGGCAGAAATGCCGATATTGTGTAAGCGATGTGCGATGAATGAGCATAGATTAGGATGTCATCGGCGTATTACATGATGTTAAAGGAGTAAGATTTGATAAACGGAGAGAGATCGCCAAGCAAAAGAGAGAAAATCAGGGAACCTAGGACTGAACCTGGTGGCCCCCGCAAAAAAATAGGGATGGAAGGGGAGGATGATGAATTAGAACAGACGCGAAAGGAACGGTCGGATAGATATGAGGCAAACCATGCCACGGAGGATGAAGAAAATCCGTAATCATAAAGAAGGCGAGAAAGGAGGACGGAGTGTTCGACAATATCGAAGGCGGAGGAGAGATCGAGGGAGATGAGGACACTTTATAGAGCCTTATCTCAAGAAATGAGTAAGTCGTTGTAAACTTTCATGTTGGCAATTTCTGTGGAGTGATTAGAGCATAAAGCGGATTGAAAAGGAGGATACAGATTGGATGATGAGAGATAAGCGTTGATCTGTATTTATATGCGGCGTTCTAAGAGCTTAGAAAGAGTAGGGAGTAGTAAAACGGGGCGATAGCTAGAAGGAAGGGAGGGGTCTAGCGATTGTTTCTTAAGGAGGGGACGAACGATTGCGGATTTCCAATGTGAAGGGAAAACACGACTGCGGATGGACGAGTTAAACAAGGTTGTGAGAAAAAGGGATATCGATGAGCATATGTATTTAAGTATGTGGGTATGCAGGGGATCGGCAGGTGAGGTTTTGTTGGGCAAGGACATGAGGATAGATGAGACTTCTGTAGGTGAGACAGGGAGAATATGAAAGAATTCCGGGAGGATGAGGCTAGGCGAGGCAGAGTGGGATAAGAGGGAGACCGGGTGTGAGAGAGCAACGTGGATACTTTGGTATGGAGAAATGACGAATAATCATGGGGATTGATGTTGCAATTTTGTTACGAGCTATACGATATTAATAAAAAGAAGGCGTCCTACATTTATAAATTAGGAACATTAGAGATCTCTGTTTGATAGCTATCTTCACATCTCGATAGATCCTATGGGGATATAATAGAAATTTTGTTAGGCATAACTGGAATAATAACGTTCGAGTAAGCTTACTAGAGTATTCTTAAAATTTAGCCAAGGTGAATATATACCCACAACTGGCGAATCTGCCCAGGAAATCTGAGCCAAGTGACGACGAATTTCAGAGAAGTTTGCGGCTGGGTCCACTTTTCACATTATGTGAAAAATGGTCATTTTTTCACATAAATTTTTTACCCCTAAAATGAAAATAAATCTCACTGGAAAAATAATAAAGAGCAATAGAGGAGGTGATAAAATAGCTTATGAAGGCTATTTCTACAATTACACAAAGACCGAGTTGGGCAAGAAGCATTGGCGCTGCTTCTTGGGTGAATTTTAAACTTGGTTTCAGGGTGAATATCTATCGAATGAAACTTGTAACAAAAAGATATCATTTTGGAATGTTTACGAGAGAACAGAGATGAATATTCCCAGAACCACCAACTCTCTTGAAGGTTACCATAGGCATCTAAATAGCTTGATTGATAGTAAACAGAGTTCTATAATTCCAATTCTAAATGAACTAAAAAATGAACAGTTAATCGTGGATAACAAGATTTTACTACTTCTTCATGAAGATAAAAATACCCGAAGATCCCGTGAAATCCCTTTTGGCTTCCTACAAGTTGCTTCCAAGTATAGATTATCTCAAGCATATTGCTCTGAATTTTCATTGGAAACTTGACTAATAAAAATTTTATTTAATTTTTTTTACCCCTGTTTTTCATATGTGAAAAAAGGACCATTTTTCACATAATGTGAAAAATGGTCCTAACGGAAGTTTGCCCTGCGAATATTTATATTAGCCCCTATACAATTGTTGGCAGTATTGGCTGCTTGAATATTTAATTTAAGCGCACAATGATCATTATTTCCAATTGAACATTCTTACACTATCGGGCTTATTGAATCTGAATGAGAGCTAAGGACAACATCAAGCAGATATTTAGAGGAACCACGAAAGCGAGTAAATTCGTGAACATGTTGGCGAAGACTCAAATCGTTGATATCATCAAGAAGTATAATTGACTTAACGTCAAATCAGCGCTTCACAGTGAATTTATTTCAGTTTATATGCGGCATATTTAAATCACCAACAATATTAAAGAACTGATAAGTGTTAATACGATTTATTAGCCATGTAGCAAGATTGCCGGTAGTTGAATATTGACGCCGATAATAGAGACTTAAAAAGAAGGAGACATTCTTAGCATTCACAACTTATGCGTAAAGTCCCTGACACTGATTCAGCATTGAAAATTAGATCAGATAACTGATCCTCAGATAACTAGGTCTATTTCACTTCTTATTTTGAGAGAGTATCTTACATATATTTTGCTATTCGAAGATTACAAAATGCGACTTGTAATTTTGCTTTGATAACCAAGAGATATTATATTTAATTACCAAAAGATATTATTATATTAAATATATAATATTTTAATTTAATATTTTTAAGAAATATTAAAAGATTTTATTTTATTTTCTTAGTAAATGAACGCCAATTTTGGTTTAATTTTTATTCTTGTCTTGTCTAAAAGCTATTACCTTTGTTGCACTGGTACATTTTTTTCAGAATGTATAGGTACATTTACTTATCCTTTTAGTTAAGTGCCAATGATTTTATTTTTTTATTTCGTACTTTTTACCAGCAGTTTTCGTATGAATGTTTGATCGTTTGGTTATCATAATGTATCGTATTATTAATTTAAGAATATCAAGTTTGGTTGCTTACCAACCTATTATTAGCAAAATAAATAAATCGCAAAAATGTATAAAAATGCACCAAAATTAGCTATTTTTGTTCAGTAATGTTTTAATAATGCAGTTTTAACCTTTTGACATTATTGTATGAACTCATCACTAAATTAATAAAAACTCACTAGTAAAAGCAAACTTAAATAGATATGGTACCTCTAATTTCGTTGTTATTGTTGAGTAATGGTGCTCACTCTAGTACTATCAATGTCAGCAACTATAACGTCAACGTGCATGTTACATGTGAGTTATCTACAAAGACAGAAAATGACTTTAAATGTGTCGCATCCTGTGGGGATATAAAGCTTGAGCATTGGCCAATCACAATAAATGATACGGTTTGAGTGTTTTTTTTTAATTTTAATAGTAACATTCATTATTTTGTTAAAGCATACAAAGTGCTTTGTCAATACAATGACCCATGTCGAAGCAAACGTATCTGATAAATACGGTAACATTTAAACCAGTAAAATCAACTTCGAAATCAATCATTTGTTTCTAGTTTGGTTATATGGATTCGGTTCAGCGACATTGCTAAATGTCGCATCCATTTCTGGAATTGCCTTTAGCCCAATAATACAAAAGTCATATTTTCCGTGGATACTGTTGGGAATGATGGGTATTGGCTTTGGGTCAATGATTAGTGTCAGCGTCCTTAACCTATTACCTGTTGTAAGAATAATTTTATTTGTTATTATTTCATAATTACTAATTAAAATCAATAAATCTTAAAAATTTATTATCTAATCAATGTTGATCGGTAATGGCAATTGCATAATTAAAATTATTTTATAATTAAAAATATGTTGGTTTTATAAAACAATTTGCATTAATTTGAAAATTATACAAGAAAAACCCGGAAAGAATCAGAAAGAATTTCAATACAACTATTTAAATTTACACGACAGGAAAGTAAAATCCTGCATGTGTTTTACAGCCTTCATTGGGAAGCTTAACCCGGAATGTGCCTACCACTGACGCCTAGACCCCAATGGGGCGTTTCGACCTTAGTCTACTCATCTCTACAGGGTGGTCTCATTAGTGTGGCCCTGTAGCTACACAACTTCGACAATACTTAATTCACAGTAAACTTCTGAAATGAATCCAATAAGCGTACGCTCCCCCACCGGTTACCAGCTTACATATTGTATGGCTTGCGTAAGCAGTGGCTTCACAGGACAGCACGTGTGCTATCGTTCCTTCTTTCATCAGCTTACTTAGGTTGCTGATCAAGCAACGCACGCTTGTATACAGCTGAAACACAATGCACGAGCAAAAGCTCTCTAGCTACAAAACACGAAGATGCTTAGATTCGTCACTTTACAAATAGTGGTTATATGAATTGAAAACTACTGGTGACGTTATATTAATGAGAAAGAATTTCAATACAACTTTTTAATTTGCACGAACAGGAAAGTAAAAACCTGCATGTTTTTAAAAGCCTTCATTGGGAAGCTTAACCCGGAATGTGCCTACCACTGACGCCTAGACCCCAATGGGGCGTTTTGACCTTAGTCTACTCATCTCTACAGGGTGGTCTCATTAGTGTGGCCCTGTAGCTACACAACTTCGACAATACTTAATTCACAGTAAACTTCTGAAAAGAATCCAATAAGCGCACGCTCCCCCACCGGTTACCAGCCTTACATCTTGTATGGCTTGCGTAAGCAGTGGCTTCAAGGACAGCACGTGTGCTATCGTTCCTTCCTTCATCAGCTTACTTAGGTTGCTGAACAAGCAATGCATGCTTGTATACAGCTGAAACACAATGCACGAGCAAAAGCTCTCTAGCTACAAAACACGAAGATGCTTAGATTCGTCACTTTACAAATAGTGGTTATATGAATTGAAAACTACTGGTGACGTTATATTAAGAGGGAAGGATTTCAATGCAACTTTTTAATTTGCACGAACAGGAAAGTATAAACCTGCATGTTTTTATAGCCTTCGTTGGGAAGCTTAACTCGGAATGCGCCCACTACAAACGCTTAAACCCCAACGGAGAGTTTTTACCTTAGTCTACTCATCTCTACAGAGAGGTCTCATTAGTGTGGCCCTGTAGCTACACAACTTTGACAATACTTAATCCACAGTAAACTTCTGGTTTCCATAATCAGTTCACAGTACAGCACGTTTCCTATCGTTCTTTTCATCAGCTTACTAAGGTTGCTGATCAAGCAACGCACGCTTGTATACAGCTGAAGTACATTGCAGGTGCAAAAGCTCATGCATTTTATGTTTAGTTTTTTATATTTAGTTTTATTCATTTAGCCACTATATGTGGAGTGACGTATCTTAGCATCTGCGCTAGAGTTTTTACTCGTGCTTTATATCTAGGGAGCTTTTAAAAGTTGGCATCGAAAATAAAGAATCTGAAAAATATACAAACACAAAATGCTAAACTGTAAATAATCGAAATTCCTTCTATTTATTTAAATATTTGATTGAATATTTGGCTAAAATGTGTTTATTACGACTGCTTATTAATATTTCTTTCGTGTCAAAACACCTCAATCGTTATCACCTCAGCAAAAATCAATTTTATGTCACTTAATTTAGGAAACTAGTATTGATTCAGACAACACTTTTGTTGTCTAATCGTTAATCTCAAAATTTTCGTATGTGTAAACTGTGGTGTCAATTTATCGTCAATTCTAGCAAATTCCTTGACGATCCGGTTAACTATTTTTTATATAATAGAAACAACATATTAGATAACTATCATTAATTTATAAAATTTAAAATCTTGATTAAATATTACAAATTATTAGATTTTAATTTTCTTAATATCTTAATAAAGTATAAATTATATAATTCTACAATTTAAAAATTATTTCTAGTTTTAAATAGTTGATAATGATTCATTTTATTGATAAATAATTATTAGAGCTGGATCAAAGAAAGCAGGAAAATTTTATTTGATATATCGCTAATATCTGTTAGCATCTTAAGAAAATTCCTTTTAATTAAAACGGTAATTAGAAAATTACCTTCTTATTTTCTTGAGATGCTAACAGATATTAGCGAAATATGAAATAAAATTTTTATTCTTTGATCCAGCACCAATAATAATTTATAAATAAATTATTTAAATACAAATAAACTATTTTATTGCAAATTTATTGATGTACGTTTAATTAGCATTTACAGAATTAATTTCTTGATGTAATTGTGCTTGAGTTAAAACACTGGCCTGCGTTTGAAAATCTTTGGTGTCAGAGTTTTTTTTTCAACTATTTCTTGTGCATTTACGTACCTGAATTCGAATTTGACCTTGATTTTTCTTAATTAGCTATATTTTTCTAGAGCAATTTTAAAAATAAACAATAAGAACATGTTATAAGAATAAATGAATGCAACTTTAATATATTTTTGATATATTTATTATAACTAAAATTTATTAAGAATTATTGGAGCTGAATCAAAGAAAAGAGGATTTTTTGGTATTTTGCTAATTTCCGTTAGCATCTTCAGAAAATTACAATGCTTTTTTAATATTACATGCTTTAATAAAAAAATTCAAAACGATCACTGCCATTTGCTTTGGGCAGGTGCTGCTGTTGTTAGCGATAACCAGCTGCTTTCACTGTTGCTTGAATTTTTGACATGATTTCGGCAACTTTTGAAGGTACACAAAACGCAATGACAAAGGGGGGATTCAAAATAGTTTAGAAAGAAAACAAAAACAATAACCATAATATTTCCATTCAGAATAAATAATTGAAAATATTAGAAAAATATAAAAATAATAATTAAAAGTACTAGAAAAATTAAATAAAAGTATAAAAATATAAAAGATTATTTAAACAAAAGTATCTTTTACAACATATTTACAAAATATTTAAAGTTACGTCAGGTTTATTATTCCGCATAATAATATTGAAGTTTTTATGAATGTAATAAGCCTTTAGAATTTTTCTATTTAAACAATTGGTTTCTTTTGCTAAAACAACAGTATTATTATAGTCAATATTGTGATCTAAACTTAAACTATGGTCTACAATAGCGCTATTTAGTTTATTTTTAAGTGTGTATTTGTGTTGTTTTAATCTAGTTTCTAAAGGTTGGCCTACTTGACCACATTTATTTTATCGCATTCTAAACAAGAAATTTTATAAACAACTCCATCATATCTTGTAATATGATTATCCTCGGATAAAAGCTAAATAAGCACGTAATTATCTTACTAATAACTTCCGTTATACAAAATTTGAAAATCGGAAAAAGACGGTATTTTACAAAAATCACCCCATTTCTTTGTCGGTATGTTCATATTCCTATCCACTTGCCCGAAAAATGTCAAAATCAGTGGACAATAATGATATTGATACTATATCACTGTGGGATACTGGTATTCTAGCCGATGGAATATCAGGGTAGACAAAATATTGTTTCGTTTTTACTCCTTTTAAGTCAGTTAGGCAAAAATAACAATCCATCACGTGGTCTATGCCTTCTCGCCACTGCATGGGGATTCCGAAAGACAGTGAGTTGATTTTTCCTTTAATACACTTGTTGAGGTTTTCTACGCATGTTTTGCAACACAAAATGAGGATCAAATGTTTTATCTTGATTCCCCGATTCCATCCAAAAATATGCGTCGTAGCTTGTTGCTTTTACAAATAAAGTAATATTTGATTGCTGTCAGTGAAACTTCACTTGACCACGTATATAGCAGTATCTATTAGGATCATTTTTGCATTTTCGATTCATTTTTCAAATGTTATTAATTACTATGTGTATATCATCAAGTAAATATAGCTTCGATCTTCTCACCAACTAAATCCTGTTTTGATCTTCTCACCAACTAAATCCTGTTTTGATCTTCTCACCAACTAAATACTACTTTGATCATATCACCAACTAAATACAGCATTGATGATATCATCAACTAAATACTTATGTGATCATATCATAGGCCAGTAAAAATATGTTCAAACTGTTCCAAATGCAATGTAAAAACATATTGCGATTAAACGGAATTTTTTAGTAATGATTTGCAAAGTCGAATATTAATTGTATAATTGACATAACTGACAATGACGGTTTTACATAACCTTGTTTTGAAATGTAGTGAAAAAATTATCAAAAATAATTATTAATTATTTAATAATTAATTAAAAAATTAATTATTAAATGTAGTTAAAATAATCGTAACAAACAACTTGAGCTAATCTATAAAATCAATGCCGGATTCGCATTTAGCGTACTAAAATACGTGGGAATCAGTTGAAAAATCTTTGACAGCAAAAATGTCGTCGGCCAGTGTAATAAATTCTATGAATAAATAATATAATCAGCTAAATAAATTATTTGCAAATTTATTAATGCACTTTAAATTAGTTTTTACAGAAATAATTTCTTTAGGTAATGGATAATGGAGATGTTGAAATGAAATTCCCTGTTATAGTGCTTGTTTCAATATTTGTATTTTATATGTGTGATCAAATCTTGAGGTTTTGGCAGTTTGACCGGGTACTCTAAGATAATCAAATTGTAAAATTTAAAAGTTTTCAGGAAGAAGCTTGTGTATCCGCAATTACAAATAACGATGAAGATAATTCGAGCACCAGACGTGTAACAGGCGTTAATTCACTGGTATGTTTTAACATGTAATTTATCTTTTACTATTAATGGTGTTAATATAATAAATAATTGTATTTGTATTTGTTATAATTTACATTGGCTTTAACGCCAATTATGCATTTGAAACAAACAAATTTGGTCACAAGACGAAAAATGTAGAATTCTAGAAGTTTTGATTATACGGAGGGCTTTGAGCCAGCTCTATAATTTCAGTAAATTCTGATTTTTAGCATGTCTATCATGTAATTACAACTTCGGTGAGTTGTAATTACGGTGAGTTGTATCTAATTACGGTGTAATTAGATACGGTGAGGCAAATATGTAACACACCTTATCACTACATTCATTTCCTAACCTTGTTCGTAGGATGAAAACGTGCACGGCATTGTGTAATCTCACTTATTAGTCAGTTACAATTCGAATTGCTATATTTTTGTGTTGCAACATTAATACTATTGGTGTAGTGATCCTTTGAAAATCAAGGTTTAAAACGTGCTGTATCAAATGAGAAACTTTTGCTACGATGATCATTAACTTGAGAAACGCAAGTTTATTTTATCTTTTACTATTAATGGTGTTAATATAATAAATAATTGTATTTGTATTTGTTAAAATTTACATTGGCTTTAACGCCAATTATGCATTTGAAACAAACAAATTTGGTCACAAGACGAAAAATGTAGAATTCTAGAAGTTTTGATTATACGGAGGGCTTTGAGCCAGCTATAATTTCAGTAAATTCTATTACCTATTCACAGCATACGTACCACCTATTCACAGCATACGTACCACCTATTCACAGCATACGTACCACCTATTCACAGCATAGGTGGTACGTAACTGGAAAGATAAGAGAATGCCTACAAAGTTATCACGCGTCATTAATTGCTTGCAAAGATTATGCAACGTTTACGTTAAACAATATTTTTTACAAATAATAAATTTAAAATTTGAAATGTTTTAATCATAAAAAGAAATTGTAAATTTAAATATGTCATCCTTACTATATGAATTAATAATAGTTTTAATTGATGTTAATTTAATGTTCATATATATAAACATTCTTTATCATCAATATTAGTTTTGTTAAGAATAAGGCCATCTGGATAAATTTGTTCGCTTATTGAATAAAAATATTACAATAAATACGCATATATCATCAATGTATCGAATATATATATTCGATACATTGATGATATATGCGTATTTATTGTAATATTTTTATTCAGTAAGCATATTTTTATTCAATAATAATATTTTTATTCAATTGTGTGGCCCGGAGACGATAAGACACTTATAAACTTCCAGGCAGCGTTTAACAAAGTAGCCCCTCTACAGCTCACTTTTCAACATGGTGTAGCAGTCAACTTTCTTGATCTGACGGTGTTTCGAAACGGTAAATCGTTCGGTACGAAGTTTTATCGGAAACCCGAAGCATTACCTATGTATCTACACGTAAACAGCTGTCATCCACAATCCCTCAAACGTCACATCATATACAACGAGGCACTTAGAATAAAGCGCGCTTGTACATGGCCAACAGACTTTGAAAGAAGTATAAAAGAGCTAATAGCGCAATTTGAGAAGAGAGGGTATCGCCGTGACGTGATTAGACGACAGATAGAGGCGGTGAGAAGGATACCTAGATCAAATGCAATTAACACACATGCGAGAGATAATACAATAAAACCTCAATTAGTGACAGAGTACCATCCTTGCTTAGCTACGCTGAAGAAAGAAAGAAATACATTGCTAAGTGAGATATCGCCAGATACGGTTAAGCCGCTTATAGTCTTTCGTGCGCCTAACAAATTGTCATCACTCTTGGTGAGGTCATCAATTCGAGCCATACAGGGGAAAATAGTGAAAGGATGTCGCCAATGCGGTGATGGTCGCTGCAAAACATGCCCCTTCATAAAGGATACGAACGCAGTTGTCTCAAGGCAAACAGGAGATAAGGTTATGGTGAAAAGGGATAATACCTGCAAGACCGTTGGGGTGATATATGTAGGATCTTGTCAACAATGCAACGCGCAATATGTAGGGCAAACCTCGAGGTCTCTCGCACGTAGACTCACTCTTCATCGGTCACAGCTGAAGTTCGGGAACATGGCTGATGGAATAATATCCCACACGTTAACACATGGCACCACAGAGTGTTTCGAATACACCATATACTGCGGCGGAGTGACATGCAATGCAAAACGCATCATCATGGAACAGCGCTTAATCGGTAAAATGCACACGGAATGCCCTTATGGCTGCAATGAAGAAACACCGTTTATCTGGACGGACATAACATGAGACTACCTCATGTGTTGCAGTATTTTTTTATTATATTTTATTCATATGTTTGTGTATTCTAGATTGACTGAAGAAGCTCTCGAATAGAGCGAAACGTTTCAAAATAATACTCTGCAGCTGTCTCTGGTTTTTTTCTTCAATGCGTAACAACTATATATATATATATATATCAGACCATACATATCATATCTTTATGTAATTTAGATTTATTTTTTAAACAGTTACGAACAAATTCATATTCTATAAAACTTAAAAATAAGTCAGCTATAATTGGGCTACTATTATCACCCATTGGAGCACCTACTATTTGTATAAATATAGATGTCCCTACCTTTAAATAATTTTGATTTATTAAAATATTTAAGGATTCTAATAATCCTTAAATAAATTTTTTGCTTATTAAATTAACTTTTAATATTATTGTGTTGATTTATATATTTTACTATTTTCTGTTTGATTGTATTTTATAGTAACCCAGTTTAAAATATGCATCAATTAAATTATTTAAATGATTTTGAGGAAAGCCAATAAATAAATAAAGCTAATAAATAAATTAAAGTAAATATAAATTAAATCAATAAATCAAAATTTAACAATTAGATAATAAATTATAAAATAAATAATTGTTATAAGATTTTTTATAATTTATATCAAGTTAAAATACAAAATTGAAATTTAATATAAAAGTCATTTTTATGAATTGACTAATAAATAACAGACGTTGTATCAGAATAAGAATTAGAGGTCATCAGGAGGAACTGCTATGCTATCAGGTTTCGGCCCCTCACTCCTCTACCCAACATAGCAGCGGGGCCAAATACATGCTAATGATGTATTTCCTCTGAAATAACTATCGAGTATCTTAGTCTAATACAAAGTATATTATTTATTATCCATCCATAAAAATTTGCCACTTATTTATTTATTATTGTGTTGATTTATATATTTTACTATTTTCTGCTTGATGTTATTTTTATAGTAACCTAGTTTAAAATATGTATCTATTAAATTATTTAAATGATTTTGAAGAAAACCAATATCATTACAATATTGTTGCAATTCTTAAAATTTCATTATTTAATGTATTATATTTTATATTATATGGTATGCATGAATGCTCATGCAAAAATATGTTTCTTGTAAATTTAAATATGTCATCTTTACGATATAAATTAATAGTAGTTTTAAATTGATGTTAATTTAATGTTCATATCTAGATATATAAAATTATTTTTGTGAACCGATTAACAGATAATATCACATGAATTCTAATAATGATTATGTCATCACGAGGAAATGTTACGCTATTATATTTCTGCCTCCATCCAACCAACGAGGATTGAGGTAAATATTATCGAATCATATTACTTATTAAAGCTATTACTCTTGATATAAAGAGTTAAAAATTTGTCATATAGAAAAGTTATTTCTGTAATAAATTACATAAATTCTTAAATATAATTTTGAAATTCTTAATTTTAAATTTTTAATTCAAAGTTACTTGAATTATTTACTGAATCAAGAAGTAATTCCCATAATTGCCACTATTTACATTTTATGAAAACCATAATTGCTTCGATTTATAGTTCGCTGTCATAGAATAAAAGTTAATTGAATAAAAGTTGTGCTGCTTTACCTCGCAATATCGAGTAAAAACAGCACAACCAGACAAATTGTAATCGTTAACACAAACGAAACGAAACAGACAAATGCTGTAATCGTCAATTTACATAAAAATGAACAAATTGTAATCGGAGCAGGACAAAAAAGTAATGATTTATTGATTGCTAATGTGTGATAAATGATAATTTTCTATCGAGTTTCGTAAATGTAATTGATAAAACATTTTACCTTGGATGTTAATATGCCAGTTTACTAAAGAAACTAGCACAAATCGCATATAAAGAATTTTTTTAAAGTTACTGAATACAGAGCAACTGGATATTTATACGGTAATCCCAAAATACATAAAAACGAAACAGCACCGCCAATGCGTTCAATAATCTAAATAGTCCAAACGACATGTAATGAGATTTATAAAATTCTTAACGATATATAGCACCACATGTTTCCCAAGAATATACCTGCAAATCAAGTGGTGAGTTTGTTGACAAATTACTTTTATGCAAACCAAGCGGTATAATGGATTCAATGAACGTTGGCGAATTATTCACGGACATCCCAATTCGTGATTGCATTGAACTGGTGTTAGAATGCACGTATACAGTGATAATCAACAAAATAGTCTTCAAACTAATGTCTTGTCTAAAGAACACTTTAAACAATTACTTGAGCTCTGCCTAAATGAATCTATCTTTACGTGTCCTAATGGAGATACATACAAACAAGTTGATGGAGTTGCTATGGGGTCTGAATTGGGACCAACAATAGCCAACCTTTATGTGGGTCACTTTGAAAGGAAAATATTTTCAGGAGATAAAACGCCATTTTTCATTCGATATGTAGATGATACTTTCATGTGTTAATAACGCTGAAAATGTAATTGAGCTTAAGCGAAAGTTTGTCATGTCTTCATTTTACAGTTGAGTTTGAAAACCAAACTGTATTACGGTTCTGCGGCGTACTTGTCAACAATAACGGCAATAAATTGTAGTGCTCGGTATACAGAAAAAGCACTTATGATGATCAGTGTGTGTGAATCTTTCTAGTATCTGCACACTCAAATACAAAGAGACTGCAATCAAATCGTTACCGCACCGCCCCTATCATGGTCAGTGTATGTATTTTTTGTAGCATATACCCGCTCAAATACAAAAAGAGTGTTATTAAATCGCTACTGCACCGCCCCTATCGGATTTGCACTAAGTGGAATGAATTGGATAAGGAATTAGAACGAAATAGACAAATTTTTGTCGATAATATCTAGCCATTTAGATTTGTTGATAGGATGATTAGGAATTTTCTAAAAACTACAAAATATAGTGCGCGACAGCCGCATACAAATAATGATGAATTAATAGTGTATTATTGTGACCAATACACATCTGCATCCCGATTGCAAAAAAAAACAAATCACGTTATATAATGAAGAAAGAAGTTACATCAGAAAAATAGTAAAATTGAGAATATATTATAAGAGCCTGAAACTTAGCCACACAATATTGAAAAATTGTACGATTCAAAGACTCTTGCACAACACTGTGTACCAATTCGCATGTCAAAAGCTGAACGTGAGGTCAGTTCTAACAACGGTATATTGGTTACACGACGCAACGGTTAAATACAAATTTACGAATGATTGAACAATCATATAGCGGTGTGATTAAGAAGCATATAGAAGATGAACTTAACATTAAGGTATCTAAAAGGGAAATTATTGATACTACAAAGGCTTTAATGAAAGAACGTTATATTGTGAATTTACGAATTCTAGAAGTGATATTCATCAAAGAGATGAATCCTACTATCAATCACATTGATGAAGGATTCGTACAGACACTAACAATTATTAACTAAATTAGATAACTTGCAATATTATGTAATTTGTATTTTGTTTTATTTTACAGATGTCTGAAGATGATCTATGTCAAGATCGAAATATCATAAGAAATTTTTGCGCTTTTTATTGTGTTGCCAATTCATGTATTGAATAAATTTTGACTTTCAATATAGCAATTATCAATTCTTATTTACTTATTAATTTTAATTAATTTATAATTAATAAAAACATTTATCATGAAATATTTATTGCATTCTTCTTCTGATAGTCTGAAGAGAACAAAATTACAAATATCATTATACCCGTAAAATCTATTAAAGATATTCCAGCTATAGTATACATGGTCCTCATAAGTGATGGACTACATAATTTTGTTGATGGTTTGGCTATTGGTGCAGCGTTCAGAGGTGATCCTAAATCAGCAATTGGTTTAGTTTTAGCAATTTTATTTGAAGAAGTTCCTTGCGAGCTTGGTAAGCAAACTACCATATTATGGATTAAAATTTTATTTTTCCTTTTGTAGGTGATTTTGCCTTATTTTTAAAAGCAGGCCTCGCTGTCCGTCATGCTGTTATACTAAATTTCGTAGGGGCTTGTACAAATTATATCGGGGTAGCGATTGGAATCAGTATCGGTGATAACGAAATGATTCATCGCTACATATACGCAATCGCCGGTGGAATGTTTATGTACATTTCACTTAGTATAATCGTAAGTAGAATTTGTTGTATTTGATTTAATATATTATAAATAGATGTAGTATTAATAAATTTTAAAAACATTATATATTATTAGCTGTAAAGAATATAAAGTATAAATGAAATTATAAAATTTGATACTAAAACTTAATATAATAATAAATAATGGAATAATCACATCTTTAATTTAATTAAAATAATGGAAACCATTAAATTAAGAAGCATGAGGTATTTTATCAAAATTTTAATGCCACCATAATAAGTAGAAATAAGCGTTTATTTTTGCTAAAAACTTAGAGATTATGTTTGCTTTCTAAAGTTTTTGGTAGTATGAATATGTACTCTTAAATGAATATGTACTCTTGCATGGTTGATCGTGCTTCTAGTCAGGCAACATTGCAATGATTGAAATGTTGGCCAGTTTAATCAAAGCTTTTCTTGGGATGTTTTCATTCAATTCTGAAGCCATCAGATGAAAAAAACGCGTTTATAATGCACTAACTTTAAAATTAATTATTCTCATTTCAGTAAATAAAATCATAGGTTTTTAATTTGATAGTGAAGTATCAAAGTGTTTTGTGATTTCTTTTGTCTAAAACTCTCCTAATGCCTATAAATACAACAATTTATCAAATGAACACGTAAATTATGATTATAAAGTTTTTATTTTTCTTCTATTTAATCTTCAACTTAACCATTTCCCATAATAACCAATGGTCTTCCCCTTTAACTATTTTATTTTTGTTTAGCTTGTTGAAATTGTAGACATTCAAACAAAAATGACAAAACTGGCTACTTATGGATTCGTCGGAAAAACCAAAAAACATGCACTTAAAGATACACTTTTAAAGAGTATGGTCGTGCAAAATGTTGCCATCATATTAGGATTCGCCATTCAATTAACTATTTTTTATGTATCTACATTGCAAATTATTTAGAACACATACACTCTATATCCTAATGAACATGCCAATTCTATTCTCATGTGTTTTGTTATTTGCTCATAAATGATTATTTTAAATAATTTATTAAAAAACTAGTTACCTTTAAACTGCTTTCTGTATTGAGTACCATCAGTGTTGCTCAAAAGAATGATGTCTTAATAATTTATTTAAAATCTAGTTACCTTAAACTGCTTTCTGTATTGAGTACCATCAGTGTTGCTCAAAAGAATGATGTCTTAATAATTTATTTAAAATCTAGTTACCTTAAACTGCTTTCTGTATTGAGTACCATCAGTGTTGCTCAAAAGAATGATGTCTTAATAATTTATTTAAAATCTAGTTACCTTAAACTGCTTTCTGTATTGAGTACCATCAGTGTTGCTCAAAAGAATGATGTCTTAATAATTTATTTAAAATCTAGTTACCTTAAACTGCTTTCTGTATTGAGTACCATCAGTGTTGCTCAAAAGAATGATGTCTTAATAATTTATTTAAAATCTAGTTACCTTAAACTGCTTTCTGTATTGAGTACCATCAGTGTTGCTCAAAAGAATGATGTCTTAATAATTTATTTAAAATTTAGTTACCTTTAAACTGCTTTCTGTATTGAGTACCATCAGTGTTGCTCAAAAGAATGATGTCTTAAGAAAACTTGTGTTGATGCTATTCAAAACAATTACCAAATGCTCAGTCAATTATCCGATATCGGATAATTGAATATAACAAAAACATCAGGCGTTATTCAGCTTACATTGTACTAACTCTGCATAATATAAATTATCATTTACCGATGACTTATTACGATGCTCACAGAAATAACTTATTAGGATGCTTATAGAAATAACGACTACGAAATTACATCGATGCAGTCCTTAGAATCGATGGTAAATAATACACTTTTTATCTATTCCAATATAATCGATTTATATTGTACTGGAATATCACACTAATCTACGATTGTGATGATATTCCAAAATCATAGTTACCCACCTCAATCTACGATATTAGCATTTTTGTTTGTTAATTTTGACAGCTTACTGTATTTATAAATTAACAGATTTTAGTATAATTCCTCCTTTGCTAATGCTAGGAACATAACCGATAAATTCCGTAATATCCTGATCATTGACATTTCAGTGATATTCGCTACACTTTTGGAATAACAACCCAATCGTATATTTGTTAACAAACGACGCAGATTAAAGTTTAAAAATGAGCAAACAAGTTTGCTAATTTGTCTAATGAATCCATCCGTCAGAAACAGTTACATGCACTAAGTTTAGACCTCAATTTCGTGCCACAAAGGGGAGAATTTATTAGACAATAATTATTTCAGAAACTAAGAGAAGTTGTTACGAAGGCTGTAAAAGATATAAGTATGAACACTTTGAGGCATATGGCTAGGGTGAATAGACATAGACATCCCACAAAAATATAAATATGCTTCCAAACAAATCCTAAAATAATTGTGAATTCTGCTGATAAAGGTGGTAACGTTGTTATTTGGGGAAAGTACGACTACATGGCCGAAGCATGTAGGCAGCACGAAACAACAACCTATCAAAGAATCACAAAAGCTGAGACAAAAAACGTGCATCAAACATTTGCAACACCATTAGATCTCTAGTGACAGCTGAAATTCAAGCAAACTTAATTACGATATAATCCAACCTCAGATCGCTTTTACGAGCATTTTGAATCGAAATGGGTCGCAGATCGTTAGGACATGAGCAGGATTTTTTCTTAGGAATAAAAATACACTTACTAATATTGATGTCTGCTACATCGGATGGGGGGGATAAAAGCATTATGACGGCCACCTCTCTTCTCTAATCGGCGGTCAAAAGCTGACAGACCCAAAAAGACAGTGGAGCGACGGATTTGGAGGTGCCCGTGAGTGGACGCCGGGAGTTAAGGATATCCGTAACAGATAGATTCCTACTCCTGAAGTTATCCCAAGGCGGGATTGGCTGAGGTGATTGAGTGGCTTCATAGTTGTGTAGGGCTAGTGACTCCTCCAAACTTTGTCAAGGCCTACATTCCTTATCCAACCAAATGCTCTATCCTTCCAACAAGCAAACTTCTCCTTCTTGAAAATCTTCCAAAAGGAAAACTGAGAAGGACTAAGGCGAGCAATACTCGTCCTATCCCTAGTGCTCCAGTATTCATTCGAGAGGGCCTGTCTGGCGGAAACAGAGAGATTAGGGAGGTTAAGCAATTTCGCTAGGACCTTGAGTTTCGTCGGAGTGGGATTGTATATACTACCTTTATAGGTAGTCGATAAAATTGTGGTAGCTTGCGAAAAGAGGTAAGTATTAAATTCGGTCAGACTCTCATTTCCTATTCTGGAAAAGAGTTGAATAGCCGCTTGAAAGAAAACCACTCTGATCGGATCAAAGTGAAACCTCCTTTGAATCAACATATCTTTCTCAATTCTCCAACGAATTAGGTCATGAGAGGTGGACAATTGCTGGCGCGACTGCTCCGTGCAGAGGGGTTTTAACAACCACCTCGAGTGAAGCAGTAATAATGTCGAGGATAGACTTTGTTGATGTGCAATTGAAAGTTAGGGGACGGTGGTTTGTGAATAAGATAACCATTCCTAGCTTTGCGAAGTGCTGCATTGATCCAACGACCAGTTCTGTCGTTGAAATCCCCAAATATCATGTAATAACCGCTGTCAATAATACTATCAAGGAGGTCACGATTCTTGTGAATTTTTCCTTGACGGATGTAGACATTGGCGAAACTGAGGCGTTTACCGTTCTTACTGAGTGAAACTACTAAACGTGACATGGCTGGACATGAGTAGTTTAATAGGAGGGAAGACCTTAAGGAGCACTTAACTAAGGTCAAGAGTCCTTGCGATGAAGAGGAGTGAGAGGGAGTTATGTACGGAGTATAGTGGGAACATATATGCTTTGGAAAAAATCGAGTAATGTCCTAGGGGAGACGGATAGACCGCGTTTCCTGAAGGACTATAACATCTACATCTCTACCGGATAGAAGTCTAAGGGCAGAAGCACCACCCGAATTTCAATGAAGGATATTTAGTGAAAAAGGCTAACGAGTACTCTGCATTGAGATGGATTAGTTGGATGTGGGATTGCCTACCTAGACAGAGCTAGGTGCAGAAAGGTTTCCCTTCCCGCCCTAGCTTCACCTGGGGTAAGTACTTGCCCCTGGGCAATATTCTCTTCATTTCTTCGGTTGTGATTCTTAACAATTTTTCCAATCTTGATTGGGGGACTACATGGGCCGAAGCTTCCTTTTGTTGGAAGTCTGAACTGTGGAAATCGGGATCGACGGATTAGCACCAATCGCAGAGAGTACTTATGAAATAAATGTCTCCATTTTCTTATAGACGGCATCGATTTTTGCATCCATCACCCGCAAAAAAACAGCATCCACCATACGTGGAAAGGCAACCGAAGAAAAGGAAGAGGAAGAAGCAGGCTTTAGCATAGGACCTGGATTGACGAATTTAACAAGGTACTCCTTGAACTTGCCACATTTCCTTGTCCAGGCAGGATGGCTCCCCCCCCACAGTTAGAGTAGGATGGGGGTCTCGCAACGAAGACCTGACTGCAGAGTTGCACAGTCAGGCAGGCCACACTACTCACGTAGGTGAATCACTGCAGCTGGAGGCCCAGTATCTCTATTAGTTACACTTGCTGCAGTGAGGATACGTATATTCTTCACGATCGATGAGGGTAAACCTTAAGTTAAATCCTAGAAATGGGTTACATTTAGATTTAGTTAGTATTTTCCCAACAGATAAAAAATTATTAGTTTAAAGCAGTACATGATCATGAACAGATCAATATGTCGAACAATCTGGATCATCTTTTAATATAAGATCCAACCGTGAAAAGAGCAAAAACTCTTACAAACCTCTTGGATTAGAAAGATATTGGACCGGTCAAATAATGACAGATAAAAGCTTGAATTCCAAGAATAAATATTTTATACGAATGCAATTTGAATTCCAAGAATAAATATTTTATACGAATGCAATGCTTTATAATATTTTATAAGAATAGAATGAAAAAAATGGAAGTGGGAAAGCGAAACATGCTTAAATTTTTATTTTTAATTTCTTTCAGACAAACAACTACATTATCACAAGATAATGATTTGAGTAATTACAATGCTCTATTTTTGACGGAGGGGTTTTCCCGATAGCTTTGAGATAATAATTTTTACCTGAACTATAATAGAGGGTACATATACACTATCAAAATCTGGAACCTACTGATGAAGATCAATAAGCAAAACCGCGTCTAGGGATTCGATTGATGATAGACTATGATGATTTCCAATACTTAGTTATAACAGTTTTCCTGTTTACTTATTAGTAACGAATATAATGCCGTATCGCTCTATGATGCTCAGCAGGCTTTAATGATATTTCTATAATATACTGCTGAATCACTTTTGCAATCGCCTATGAACTTGAAGATCATATCGTGACAATCATTCTTGTGATGAACCGTTCCTAACTGTGGTGGGGGATCCCTAAATACTAAAAATCTAGACATTCTGATGAAGCTCAAGAAGGCTGTCATAAGTATATTTATTATGAATTAGCATTTCAGCTAATTGTAAGTTATTGATTTATTCTTATAGAATTTTTGAAATAGATAGGTCGTACTTTATATAGTACAGATTCAGGATGACAAACAGAGACAAACAAACGGGATAACGAAATTGTAATGAAAAATATGTACAAAAGCAATTTATTAATCAAATTACATTTGTGCCAGATATTTCGTTATGATGTAGCTGTAGTTGTTCAATCTCTTTATAAGAATAACTATGTCAAAATAGCAATTCCAGAAAACGGAAATTCCAGATTTTATAGAAACCACATAAAGCATCTTCGAATGTATTAGCAATAAAAACGTTAGTATGTCGCATTTTTTGGCAATCTGACGGTCATCCTTGTAATAATATTGATACTATTATTATAAACTTTTAGATTGTTGAGTAAAGCCGTCGAGTTAGTTTTAATTTTTAACATTACCCTAAGGCACACTGTAAATACAGCTTAGGCATTAGAGTAAGCACAGACGAATGTGCAATCCTTTATCACTAAAGACACCTTTCCAGCATCGAAATCGTATCAATAAACATGAGGGGAAAACCAGAGAGTGATGGTGAGACTAGTAGCACATTGTCGGCATCTATGATGAGTCGTTAGATTTTAGTCAATATGAGGGATCCACGGAAATATAATTTTTGTGGGAGAGATGTTCATCAACGACCACAATATCCGACAAGAGACGCCACTTGCTTCCGATGTGGAAAGCGGTCATTTTTCTTAGATATGTCGATCCACGTCAGTTTCGAAATCTCGTTGCGCCGCAGTAAACAAACAATTGGCATTTATCAGTTCAACCGTACTACGTCACTATCTTAGTTCTGTACCTGTCAGCTTGAACACTCACCTAGCATATGATCTCCTCGACAGTGGTTGCATAAGCAGTTTTATTCAACCTCAATTGAAAATGAGGCACATCTAACTGTTATGCAATATTGAGACAATATTTTTGGCAGCAGCAAATCAAAATGTTTAAACAGTCGGTCATTGCTTTATCGATATTAGAGGAAAGACTTTTCCTTCGACGTATCATTATTTTCCACATCATTATTTCTTGATATGATTAACTCGCTAAACCTTACCCAACATGTTTCAAAATTTACCCGATTTTCCCAAGAAAATCAATCGCTACTTGATATTTGTCTAACATCGAATAAATACATTATACACAAAGTTACGCACTCCGATCCTTTGGGTAGGTCAGATCACTGTGTTCTCAATTTCTACTCAGATTTTACACGTCCTTCAGCTTGTAGATTACAACAGAATTCTTTAAATTATTTTAAAACTAACTTCGAACTTGTGCGTCAGAATCTATTAAGTATTTCATGGCTCAGTCCGGTTTATGTTGGGGTTGATAAGGCATGCTATCAGTTAGAAGCCACCCTTAAGGAATTACTCATACGATTTTCGCCCCGTAAAACCGTTGCAAATCGTATACACCATAAACCTTGGTTTGACAAAGAGTTAAAGAATGCTTTAAAATTAAAAAAAAATGAAATTCCAGTTGTTTTCTAATAATAGTATTGATTACTGTAGGTATAAAGAGGCCAGAAATCGGTTCACATTTCTTAAACGCTTCAAACAATGTCAATTTGAAGAGAAAATTGCTCAAATGTCAATTCATAATCCTAAATCCGTATTCAATTATGCTAATTTCAACAACAAAAATAAACACATTGGTTCACTTGTTGATACTGATGGTTGCACATTGATTAAATATGATGACATAGCGAATGCTTTCACTCAACATTTTTGCATAGGAGTTCGTAAATCCTCCTCCGTCACCTATGCCTCGTACTGTCCATCGAATATAAACATTCTTCAGATGTTTTCTGTTAATGATGTAGTGCTAGAGCTCAAGCGGCTTAAATCGTCAAGTTTTATTTGTCCTGATCGTTTACCACCGGTATTTCTCAAGAATATCGCTGATGTTATCGGCATACAACTATATCGGATATGTGTCGCCTTCTTGTACTTCGGTTGGGTCCCGATGAATTGGAAACTTTCGTTGATAAGGCCCATTTTGAAGAAAGGTGATCCATCTTCAGTTGAAAATTATCGCCTGATAAGTCTAACGTGTGTATTCTGTCGAGTTTTGGAAAGGATAATATACCGCATTCTAAGCGATTATCTAGAATCCAACAAATTATTGTGTAACAATCAACATGGATTTCGAAGGGATCGCTCAACAATCACTAATCTCTTGATTGCCCAGAATAGCTGGGGTTCGTTAGTTGATAAGGGCTTTGATGTTGATATAGTATTTTTTGATTTTTCAAAAGCGTTTGATATGGTTCCACATGACATCTTGATTCAGAAAATGCGTGCTCTAAACATTGATCCACTTATTATTCGCTGGATAAAAGAATTTTTATCTAACAGATTCTATCAGGTTGTTGTAAATGGTTCTCTTTCTGATCCTTATCCGGTCAATGTTGGAGTTCCGCAGGGTTCGGTCCTCGGCCCATTGTTATTCTGTATTTTCATTAATGACCTTCCTTCCATTTTGAACTCACACTCTCTTTTATATGCAGACGACCTAAAAATTTGGCAGGCTATCCGGTCAGATTCGGACACGGTGCTAGTTCAATCGGATATCGACAGCATTTCCAACTGGGCTTATATGAATGGTCTGTCACTGAATATATCAAAGTGTGCTTGTATGCGTTTACAATCATGCAGTCATAGTGTGTATCCAACTTATCATCTTGAGGATCAGAACATTAAAGTAGTAACTCGTCTTAGCGACTTTGAAATAGTAGTTGCGAATGATTTTTCGACTAGTTGGAATACTGAGTTGGCTTGCTCGAAAGCAAATCGAATGGTTGGGATGATTCGTAGAACTTTTAGTGTGTTGAGTCCAGTTTCATTTAGAGCACTCGCCAACGCATTTGTGATCAGTCATCTTACCTATGCATCACAATGTTCGTTCCCAAGAACAGTATACGAGAAAAGTAGAATTGAAAATGTGCTGCGCCGGTCAACAAAACTCGTAAATTCAGTTAAAGCCTTAACTTATAATAAAAGGCTAAAAAAACTTGGTATGGTTTCTATAAGTGACCTTCGGTTTCGGCGAGATATGTGTTCAACATGGGAAGCTTTACACAAGGGAAATCACGTCTTAAGAGAATTGATGACTGTTCGGAAAAGTCGGGCTTTGCGTGGACACAATTTTACTTTAGCCCATCGCCGAGTTATACGCTCTAAAACTGTACAATTTGGACACCGAATCGTAGGTAAGTGGAACCGATTAAGTGAAGAAATTGTCAACTCAAGATCGGTTTCAGCATTCAAACATGAACTTTTTTGACTTTTGTTTGTGAGTTTTTTTTCTTTACTTTTTCTTTTTTTAACAGTGCAACTGTGAGCTTTGCTCGCCTGTTTGTCGAAATAATAATAATAATTCTTACATAAAATTCTTAAATTTTATGAGACGCAACATTCGAGTTTAAGAAATCCCGGGGTTAAAATGAACTGGTATTGTCAGCAATGTAGTGCCTTTGAATTCGGTTCCTTTCGTTATTTACCAATCTTTTTTAGAACATAATACCAATAGCTACAAAGCCGCGGAAGTATACAAAGGTTAACTAAAATTTTATAGAAAAGGTTATACTCAAACTGTTAGAAGAAGATATTACTGAACTGTCAACATCTCCGTTGGGATATCAAGTTGTCTTAGCGCATTCAGAGCGCCACAATCGACAAATTGTGAAAGAATATTCAAGAACCATAAATCGATTCACCTGCGCTGACGCTTTCCCGGTGCTACATATAGATCAGATGGTACGAGAACTTTCAAAATTCAAAGTGTTTTTGATTCTTGATCTTGAGTCTGCCTACTATCAGTGTTTAATAAAATTTAAGAATAGGTGGTATACCGCATTCTAAGCTGCTAGTGGTCTTTTTCAATTCAAGAGGATTCCCTTTGGATTGACGAACTCATTCGTGGTGTTCCAACGAGTAATGACCGAAATAATCAAACAGAACAAGCCGGAGAATACGTATGTTTATATCGACGATGTTGCGGTAGCTTGTACTACATTGGACGAAGATGATGGCAAATTTAAGGCTTTTCAATCCATTACGGTGAAATACAGAATGAAGTTAAATAGTTCGAAATGTTCATATAGACAGAACAGTCTCACGTTTTTCGGGCATCTAATTGCAGATGGGAGCATTCATCCCAATCCTGAACAATTATCGCCGTTACATAATATGCTAAAATCCAAAGATTTAGCTTCGTTGAAAATAGTGATGGGTTTGATAATAAATACTAAACCCATAATCTTCCATTTCAAATATATAGTTATTACAGAAACAAAGAAGCAGGATTATCATCATCAGGATTAATACTGATTATGATAGCAGGAGCTATCGAAATATAGAATTTTTATCAAATAAAGGATAATTTCTGCTTCTTTGTTCATGTAATAACTATATAGTGATGGGTTTGTTCAGTTACTATAGTTAATGGTATCAAAACTATTCGACCAAAATAAGATCAATGTTAAACTGAAAAATTCCAATTACGTTGAAGAGAAAATTCATTGCTTCGAAAATCTTAAGAATGAAACTGGGGACGCTTATTTAGTCACTATCAATGAAAATATACCATTCTGTGGATAGACGAATGTTTCTCGAAACATTATCACAGTGTATTATCCCAAGAAAGTAGACCAGTGATATTCTTCTTAAGAAGTCTAACTAAATATGAGAAAAACAAATCGACTGTCGACAAATAAGCTGCGGCTATAGTTAAAGACGTTATAAAGTGGCGTGAATTCTTGATTATTAAACCCTTTGTAGTTTTGACATATCAACAGGCTGTATCGTTCCAAAAATCATATTAACAATGAAAAATTATAGCGATTGAAACTCGAGTTAGCAAACTTCTCATATGCGATAAAGTATCGATCTGGACACTTGAATGTTGTGGTCGACACGTTTTTAAAATTTATTCTGCTAACACCGACGGAACTCTGAAACATCTCAATAATTCATTGTGTCATCCTGGTGTCACAAAATTACACCCTTCATTTGACAAAAGAACATCCCTTTTTCAATTGAAGAGGTTCGTCGTGCTTGATCAACTTGTTCAGTATGTGATCTGCATTCCACAGACCTAGCAAGCAACTCTATTTTTTACCATAAAGCCCTTTGAAAGACTAGCAATGGATTTTGTTGTCCCAATATTTGCTGGTATTAGTGGATACGTATTATCCTTTCCTCTTTGTATTCCCTTGTCGAGACATGTATTCCACAACAGTAATACATTGCCTTCAATGCATATTTGAAATATTCGGTGGATCGGAAGCTATAACGATCGAGAAAAGGAGTTAATGTTTAATGAAGTACAAGCCTTCCTATGGAAAACAGGATGATTTTTTCACACAGTACTTCATAACACCCTATAGGAAATGGGCAATGAGAAAGGATCAATGGAGTAATTTGTAAAACGATAAAATTAATCTAGAAAGTTCGCAATCTAAAGGATAAGTATTGGAAAACACTACTCGACGTGGCATTCGCTAATATCCCTATTATGCATTGCCATCAATCAGACACTTCATGAAAACCTGTTTAATTATCATTGCAAATCAGGAACGATTACTCTATGCCCACTTGGCTATTCGAAGGAATATAACTTTGCATAATTTTGCAAGACAAGCAAAGTCAGACCGTCCAGTACAATCAGTCGACAATTTCATCAACACCATGGTATGTTCGTATCAGATACCTAGATAAAAGAAAAAGCACAGTATCCACCTGTGATTTGACTTCCCCGGAATATGACGACATGGAAAATAGTTTATATGGGAATCACGCAGACGTTAGTGACTCAGATTGTAAGTTCGGTCAACCAAGTATACCTGATATAGATCATAAGAATACACACGGTCAATCTTCAACAAAGCTTTCCCAAAATTAAAAAGAAACATGTCGGTGATTTTTCTCCACAAGCACGTCTCGACCACGATGCTTCCGCATTCATATCAATCATCTCGTCTCTTGTTCCTGCGGATAAACCATCCTTTTTCAACAACATCTCTCCTGTCGCATTCATCCGCCTAAACAAATCTTCTCAATCTAATCCTTCCCAGCCCCCTTTCCTTAAAATTGTTTTCAAGCATCGCTCTCACGCGTCCTCTATCCTCTCCTAACGATTCAAACTCATATCCTTTTCAGCCACTCGCATTTTTCCCGAGCGCACCCCCTCCGAAATCGCTCTAATCTGCCTGCATCAAAAATCGCCGTCGCGAGGAAAACGGCGAAACATCTCTATCCATCTGATACATCGACGGAAATTTTCAAGTTGTCCACATCCGCCCAAAAATTCGATGGCGCTCCATCTCTCCTATCTGTCTTATCCACTAGCCGTTATCACCACCACATACTGTTTCCGCCTCGGCCTCCTCAACACTAGATCTATTCTCAATAAATCCAATATCATCCTCAAACTATACACCAAGCAATCCATCGATCTCTTCTGCCTCAACGAATCATGGCACTCCAATTCTGACGACCTCTCCATCCGCCGTTTGCTCTCTGCTGGTTGCTCACTAGTCAAATCCGCTCGTTCCCTCAGCAAATCTCCTTCTAAATTCTCTAATCATGGCGGAATTGTCACATTCGCTCGTCACCCCGCGTCTATTCGCAAAATCACTTCCCCTTTCAGTCCTTGCTCTTTTGAACTGCTCACTTGTCGTTCTTCTAACCCGATCACTCTAGATCTCGCAATTGTATTTCGTCCTGGTTCATCTGCTCCTACATCCTTATTTTTTACCAACTCGCTGACCTTCTGTCTCACTGTTCTTTGTCCTCCATCCCTTCAATCGTTCTTGGCGACTTCAAAATCCGCCTCGACCGCCACTTTTCACCTGAGTCCTTTAGTTCATCAACATTCTATCCAACTATAACTACAAACCAATCTACACTGACCCTACACATATCCTTGGCGGAACACTCGACATCATCGCTGTCCCCGATCATTTTGCTGCCTGCACATTACTGTCCATCTTCGATCCCAGTATATCCGATCGCTTCCTGGTCACCCTTGATCTCACTCACAACCACACCCCTCCTCACACACCTACAATCCTACGTCGCCATTGGAGAAAACTTGACCTCTCCCTTCTCCGTTCTGCCTTACTCGAATCGTCTCTATCCTATCCAACAATACCATATTCCTCTCTTCACGATCTCGCCTTTATTTTCGACTCTGAACTCACATCCATTCTCAATCGTCTCTTGCCCTTCAAGCCTCAACCACACCGTCGCTTGCACCGTGCCCCATGGTTTGACATCCAGTACCTACTCTCGAAGCATCGACTCCGTCATGCTTTTCGAGTCTATCACCGCTCTCTCAGACGTGATTTCCGCTCGATTACTCCGTCTTTCCGTGATTCCTATCATGCTCTTTGCCGGTCTCCTCTCAACCTACTACGTACCAAATGCAACTCCTTCTGGCAGCATAAAATCATCACTTCATTTAACTCTAAGACTCTCTGGCATACTTTTAACTCAATCCTTGCTTGCTCCTCTTCGACGTGCAACATCAATCCCCATGATTATTCGTCATTTCTCCATAGCAAAGTATCCACGTTGCTATCTCACACCCCGGTCTCTATCATATCCCACACTGCCCTGCTTAGCCTCATCCTCCCGGGACTCTTACATTTTGTCCCTGTCACACCTACCGAAGTCTCAGATTGCCTCATGTCCTTGCCCAGCAAAACATCACCTGCCGATCCCCTGCCTACCCACATACTTAAATCCATATGCACATCGATATCCCATTTTCTTACAACCTTGTTTAACTCGTCCATCCGCAGTCGTGTCCTCCTTTCACACTGGAAATCTGCAATCGTTCGTCTCCTCCTTAAGAAACAATCGCTCGACCCCTCCCTTCCTTCTAGCTATCGCCCCATTTCACTACACCCTACTCTTTCAAAGCTCTTAGAACGCCTCATCTTAATACAAATCAACGCTTATCTCTCCTCATCCAATCTGTACCCTCCTTTCCAATCCGCTTTCCGCTCTAATCACTCGACAGAAATCGCATGCATAAAAGTGTACAACGACTTACTCATTTCTCGAGACAAGGCTCTATATAGTGTTCTCATCTCCCTCGACCTCTCCTTCGCTTTCGACATTGTCGATCACTCCGTCCTCCTTTCTCGCCTTAGTTATGATAACGGTTTTTCTTCCTCCTCCGTAGCATGGTTTGCCTCATATCTATTCGACTGTTTCTTTCACGTCTGCTCAAATTCATCATCCTCCCCATCTTATTTTTTGCGGGGTCCCACAAAGTTCAATCCTAGGTCGCCTGCTTTTCTCTATTCTGCTTGGCGATCTCTCTACGTTTATCCTTACCCCTTTAACGTCATGTAATACGCCGATGACATCCTAATCTATGCTCATTCATCGCACATCGCTTACACAATATCGGCGTTTCTGCCTCCAACTGTATTTCTTCTATCTACAAACGTATCACCAATCCCCATCTCGTTCTAAACTCCGACAAGTTTAAAATAATGGGGATCCTCACTCGTAAACAAACCATATTTTATCCCATTGTATCTTTTGCCTCATCGATCATCCCCATAGTATACAATCTCACTTCCCTAGGCTTCCCTTTCGATGATCACCTTTCCCTTAAACCCTTCGTCCGCAAAAAGATTCGCTCGTCTAGCTTAATTCCTCGTGACATCTGCCGAATCCGCTCTTTTATCGACTTCCGTTCTTGCATGTCTGTTCTTAAATCGCTTTGAACCCTAAAATCGATTACTGTCTCAGCCTTTTCGCTAATTCTCCAAAATCCATCATCCTACCCCTACAACGAATAATCAACACCGCCGTTCGAGTGCTCTTTCGTCTCCGTCGCTTCGACCACACATCCACATATTTTGCCCAACTCTCCTGGCCCACCATCCACATCCGCATCAAACTCCCCCTTCTTATCGTAACTTTTCGTCTCATCGCTGTCGGCTCCCCATCGTTCATCAACCTTCCTTTCTTAGACGATACTCGCCCCACCTCGCTATCGCTTCGTTCCTGTCATACCCTCTTACTCCACGTTCCCAATTACTCCAACAACTAAGATCTCCGATCCTTCCTCATCGCCGCCTTACTCGCCTGTAATCAACTCACTCTCGACGTCCGCCGCGCTCCCTCCTTTATCACATTCAAATACCTCCTCAGTTCACACCTCGACACATGATTTACATTTTTGTTTTGTTGTGGTCATGTAAGTATGCGCTGGCACGCATTTGCCACGTTAAAATAAATCTTTTTGTTATTATTTGCAATGCGCCAGATTGATTCAAACTTAATTCAAACGCATCGAGAATGTCAATGTTCTGATGAGAAAAGTTACAAAAATGCAACTTTTTATTTGAATCTGAAAAATGGGATCGAATTGATTTACTACCTATGGTTAATTCACTTATTCTAATACCAGCATATATATGAGGTGTTGGAAAAATAACCTTGTGAAGTTTTTGGTTTTGCAATCAATTGTACTATTATATAGATGATGTATTTATTGTCTGCAGAAGTAATATTTATGACCAATATTTGTTAAGAGAATTAAATGCTAAAAATCATTTTATACAGTGGATCATTAATTTAGAAACTAATACTGATTTACCTTTCTGAAATGTTTTAGTTTTTAAAGATTTTGATGAAATTTATCAAAATAAAAATTTACAAAAATTGAGTATTATTTGATGCTACTACCTATTTGAATTCTTATATTCCTAAAAATGGTTAATTGCATCGGTAGTGCCCTCTTTTATAAGGGGCATTTACACAATCTCACAACAGAGATTAATCCATCTTTGTTGCTATAAAACTGAACTGCGATCATCAGCTCCATCAGTTTAATGTATCACTTCCATACGCTCCTAACTACTCATCAGTCCTCGTCAATCTGATGATGTTGTCAGGGTGCGTTTCGACTGCTTTTTTGTGATAATTGCATAGAAATAAATAACATGCAACACTTTGCTAACTGTTCTGTTACTTAGTTGTAGCTAAGTGTCTTCCCGTCAAACTGACTTGGTCAATTCTTGCCCAATCTAAAATTTATGGATGCACTCAACGAGACATGATTGTCTACCACCAAATTCTGCAAACGAATGCGTATTATTAAAGTTCGTCTTCAAGTTTGAGCATAAAAGCTCGTTACAAAGACATTCATATGTAAAACAAATAATAATACAATATTCAGGCTAATTCAATAAACCATCACAATTCAGGCAATCCATAAAAGCTCGATAAAGAAGCATCAATATGTAAAACAAATAATAATACAAATTCAGGAATAATACAAAAACTATCCAACTTCAGTCAATCCATCCTTCAAAATTATCTGTCTCAATAAGTTTTTGAATTGATTGACTTTAGTCAGAGATACAATATTTGCAGGCAATTTGTTCCAGTTTTGTGCTTCCCTGTTCCAGATATCGCTCTATTTACTATTGCGTTTGCACTTATGTTGGAGCGTAAAAGAATGCTCGCAGAGCTGAGACAGCTCGCTCATAGAAAGGAGTGGTTTCAAAACATAGACGGGAGTGTGAAAAGTTTCCACGCCAGGACCAAGTCTTCATTCCTAAGCATATCCTCAATTGATAATAAATTGAGACGCCTGAGTATGTCTTGGTATGAAACCTTTCCTATACCAAGGACTAATCGAGTCGCTTTTGGAAGTATGCTATCTTTAATATACATGTATTTTCGAAGGGGGCGGATAAGTGGCAGTGCACACATATTATGAAATGAACTGTATTAGAGCAGGATACAGGATTTAAACGCTTGTTTTGCGTATCTCGCCGAACGTCCATATCAGAAGCCTAATAAGCGAGATCATCTGGAGTGTATATGTTTTATATGAAGGCTGGGTTGAAGGTTGTTCGAAATCACCATACCTAGTCACTAAAACTTGTTACTATTTCAATCGCTATATCATTGAGGAAATAATTGGTAGGGGCCGAAATCGGACCAATATGCATATGAAGTCACTTAGCAGTGTTCACAGAAAGGCCATGAGACGAACACTATTCGGACACTTTATAGAGGTCTGATTGTAATTGCAGAGTAATCTGATTGTAATTGATATGATATATTGTTTTCGGATTATAAATCTTACCGCAAAAGTAATAATTCTAAAAAAAATTATTGGGCCTCCTAAACAGGAATCATATTTAGGGATTCCTTATAAATAAAATATTGAATTCTTTATTTAAGAAAATATATAGTAACGTATATAATACTATTGATGTTTTAATCTATAAGTTTCCCAAATTACAATATTTTTAAGATAAATCTCAAATTTAATAAATGTTCTGTGGTATATGAAATTCCTTTTGATAGTTGTAATTTCTCATGTATGAGATTATATTCTTCTCATATCACGGAGAAGAATATTGTCGAAGTGAATACCTAAAAATACTAGTTTATCTACAGCAGGAAAAATTGCGGTCTGAAGATACAGAGAAGGAGGAGATACAGAAACGGAGGAGGGTAAAATCTATAACACTTTAGATTTGGTAGGATTGAGGGACATGCGCAAAGAAATTAGATGTTCTGATAGAGCATAAAGACAATTTAAGGAGGATATGAAAAGTTGACTTAGGGAATGAGGAGACGAGTGAAAATAAAGAAGTATATCATCAGCGTTCTGCATTACTCTGGAGCAGAATTTATTAGTTATAAAATATAAATCTCCAAGAAGAAGCGTAAATAGAATAGGGCCAAGTACTGAATCTTGAGGTACACCACAAGAGAGAGAAGATTGAGGAGAACACATTGAATTAGAATGGACGGAAAATGCTCGATCGGAGAGATACGAAGAGAACCAAGCCAAGATGGACGAAGAGAAACCATAATGATAGCGAAGACGAATAAGAAGGATTTTGTGATCGATAATGTCGAATGCAAATGAAAGATCGAGCGATATTACCACACTACACAGTCCTTTGTTACAATCAAAGAGCCTTTCAGAAATTACTTTATGGCATGCTAGTTCGGTAGAATTATTGGAGCGCAAAGCAGATTGAAAAGAAGGGTAAATCTGCGATGAATAGAAATACTTCTTTATCTTATCTAATACAAGGTGTTCATGAATTTTAGATATGGTTGGTAGAATTGATATTGGGCGATAAGCTGAAGAAAGAGAGGGGTCAAGAGGTCTTTATAAGTAATGACGAGCAATGACCGCTTTCCAAAGAATATGAAATATTTTATTCCGGATCGACGAGTTAAAGAAACTTGAAAGGAAAGGTGTGAAGTGTGTTGACAACAATTTGAGAATTCGAGAAGGGATGGGATCGGCAGGAGAGGACTTACAAATTAAAGAAATAAGAAGGCAAGATACCTTATTTTCAGATACCGCAAGTAGGTAAAAGAGCTCAGGGATACAAGTAGACGAGATACAAGAAGTTTGTGGAAGTATAATGATCGAATCGATTAGAGAAATAGTTTTTGAAATTAGGTAATCGTATAATTGAGAAGGATCAAGAGTGGAGGTGACAGAGGAACGAGAAAGTAGAGAATTGAGAGTTTTCCATTTAGTTTGAGAGTTATTAGCGGAAGTCAGTTTGTTTCGCCAAAAACTATGTGCTTTATAACGCAGAAGTTGCCTATGCGAACGACGAAGAGCAAAGAATTGGTTACGATAAACGGATGAGTCAAGTGCTGAAGATAGTCTTAGATAACGATGATAAATTCTGAAAGAATGACGCAGGAGGCGTTTTGAAGTCACACACTCAGAGTCGAACCATGTTGCACGATAGTGACGTGATTGAACAAAAGTTTTGAGGAGAAGAATTTTATCGAGGATAGAGCAAAATACATTGTTAAAGAAGGTTTATAAGTAATTAGGGGATTGGTAGATAGAAGAAGGATACATTAACGGAGAGCGGTTAATATGAGAGTGAAGGAGGGAAAAGTCGAGGAATTTCCAAGAGCGACACTAGATAATTTTCGCAGGAACATTGATTTTTAACAAAGGGAGAGAACATGCAACAAGGAAGTGGTCAGATAGATCAGGATCATATATGCACAATGAAGAATAAGATCGATAGAATAAGTAGATATTGAGAAACAACGAGCCGGCTTTTACACGGAATCCAAGTACTTCGAAAGTAAGAGGAACAATTGGCAATGATAATGATTGCAACGGAGACCAATAGTGAGAGAAAGCTATAAGACCACCGTGGTAGTCTTATAGAGCGGAAACGTTTAAGAGAATAATCATTCTGATAAACATGCCAAGATTTGGTTAAACACAAAACATCCAAAGATCTATGAAGAAAAGATCATAAACTGAATCAACCTTGTTACTAATAGAGCGGATATTTAAGACGGCCAATTTCCAGAAGGACTCGGGAAACAGCTGAGTCGAATCAATTAGAGGATACACTGGATGATTTACTGGCAGATTTGCTGGAGGATTTACTGACGGCTTTACTTGAGAATTTTCTTGTTGATTTACTGAAGGATTTACAAGCTGATTATTAAAGCTGATTATTGATAATCGACCTCCTGCTTGAAATACCAGGACTTTTGTTTTATCAAGATTTAAAAGAAGACCGTTAGATTGACAATACCGATAAAGATTACTCAGCGCCATCTGAGCATTATCCATTTCGGAAGAATAAATTACGAGAAATTAAATAATTACGAGAAATAATTAAATAATTAAATAATTACGAGAAATTAAAATAAATTACGAATAAATTTGTTTTATATGCATAAAACAAACAAGATGATTTCATGGCTCTAATACAAGTTTGTAGATCTGCGATAAATAAGCTGAAAAGTAGTGGGCTCAGTGGGTCTCTCTGAGGTACACCAGTTAACTGATGAAATGATTCTGAGTTTTACACCATCGAATATCTGAATACAACGTGACTCTAGTATTTCGCTTTGTACGTGACAAATAAGGCCCCAAAGACCAAGAAAATATTTTAGCTTACGAAAAAGCAGACCTCTGTTTTTTCTAAAAAATCAGACCTCTGAGCTGTCGTTAGAAATACAATTGATGAAAGCAATTGATGCTATAGCAGCTCATCATCAGTGATGAGCTGCTAATCATTGATGATAATTATTAATAATATTAATATAATCATATAATATATAATATAATATTATATAATATTATGATTAATTATTATGACACTTTTAAACCACTAATCCATTTATTTGTTTTAAACTTTTAAGCCACTTGCAATAATGGAAATTTCGAAATTTTATTCTATAATTATCCGCTATGATACATTTGAACAGAGTTAATGAGGTATTTTTAGAAACACAATCGATGAAAACGATCGATGCTATAGCAGCTCATCATCGGTGATGCTATCACTGGTGCTTTCAGCACTAGACGGTGATAAACTTATGTCAAAATCTGATGGTACAGAATTATCGTCATTGTTATTACTAGTCTGGGACGTTGCATACTCTCTCCCGGATTGATTAAAAGTGATATCAATAGAATCATCTGAGGAGATTGACGAAATATTGAAGTCATGCGAAAAATTGAAACCTTCATATATGTTAAAACCGAAGTCTTCGTCGTTGTAAATAGCTTCGTCGAAGCTTTCATTCAGTATGTCATTTCCACTTTCTGTTGTACTGCTTGTGAACGTTGTACCTGAACCATCACTTTGAGTGTCGCTTGGATAATGTGGTATAAGACTTGGATATATCGATATATCACTTGGCATCTAAAATATAAAATTAACAAATCTAATAACAAATTAACAAATCTGTAAAAATAGTATGAACGCTGTAAGCAGATAATGTCTACAATAAATAGCAATTTTGTAAATAATGTCTCAAAGGTGAAAATACTCAAAACTGCTTTATATCATCTCTTATAAAAGGCATTTTGATATAATTAATAATTAATTACGATATAGCATTACGGTTCCTCCTAATGACCTATATTCCTTGTTCGGATACATCGTGGGATCAGTTAGCTGATCTGACAGATATCTAGAAGTTAATTCTATTAATTCTCTTAAAAATACCTATCAATTAAGAGAATTATAAATAATAATATTTCCTCATTCTGGAAAGCTAATTATTGTAATGATGGATACTTCACTTTATAAATAATTTTAATTATTTAATAATTTTTTTATAATATTAAATATATTATAACATTTAAATTATTAATATAATTAAAATATTATATTATTTAATATTATATATTATTTAAATATTATTATAAATATTTATAAATAATAATTTATTATAAATAAATATTTATAATATTAAATATTATTATAAATATTTAAATTATTAATATAATATATGGACAAGATATTATATAGAATATATAGACAAGAATAAAGCTATACCAAATGAACAGTATGGTTTCCGTGCTGGAAGGTCTACTACCTCAGCATTAAAGATATTGAGAGACCATATCGTTAACAACTTTAGTAGTTCCAAAGATGGAGTATATGTGGCCTTTATAGATTTTGCGAAGGCTTTCTACAAAATTGACAGACATCAATACGGAAGTTAAGGATTATTCATAGTATTACTGGAAGAATTCTGAATTTAATCGCCGATTTACTAAGACCCAACTAGGTGTGTATTTGTGATGGAGAGGAAATGGCAGAAGCAATTGAACAGAATATAGGAGTTCTTCAGAAATACTCACTGAACCCCCTTTTATTTAACTCATTTGTTTCAGACCTTCCATCATGTATCATGACAGAAAACGAATCCTTGGGCATCATCGTGTACGCAGACGATCTGGTTATATATTTATCTAATCATGAAGACATTCAAACCTCACTTAATCAATTAAGGATATATTGCGGACTTAACAACTTAACGGTAAGTATAGATAAAAACGAGATTATACGTTTTAGGAAAGGTGGAAGATTAGCTAAACATACTAAATTACACGATGACAACCAAATTATAGAGTTCGGAAAGCACTATACTTATCTAGGTGTTACTCTCTCTTCTCGATGAACGTTCGCTGAACACGTGATAAGGGCGAGAAACAAAATAGCATCGAGATAATGGCCAATAGCAAATATACGTCAATAATCTCTAAGAGGAGCGATTAGATTTTACGAAGTAATGATGGAGCTAATAATACAGTATGATTTTCCCATGATATGGACAGATCTCACAGCGGATAATTTCAGAATGATCGATACTGCAAAATGGAATTTCTTAAAACTAGTGTTAGGAGTTTCCAAACACAGATTCAATCGATCTGCTTAACTTGAAACATACAGTTGAGTTTGACAAGTATGAAAAAATAAACGGAATATCCCTTGAATACATTCAGTATCCGGCAATGATACAAACTCATGCAGGATATCACACACAGTTTTGTATCACGAATGGCGTACACGAGAGAACCACGACATGCATTTGCAAATTTTGTTTGCAACTATGATCTGCACTGCTGCATATATCTGTATGCCAGCATTTATCATCAAAATCTTTGTCTTATATCGAATCATTATGACATTTATTTTTGTTTGTTTATTGCATTGTAAGCCGCATGGCGAGGAGGCGTAAAAGCCCTTTTTGTTAATAAAACACCAGATTAATATAATTAAAATATTATATTATTCAATATTATAAATAATTTATTTAATCAATTTTAATTATGATTTTATTTATAACTTACCGTAAACTATATTCGTAATATTTAAAGTATGCACTTTAAACTCAACGATATTAAATGTTAACAAATTGACGAATCTAAAGCGCATGTATTTTTGAAAAATAATTGATTTGCTAATGAGTTAAACATTTTTGTTAAACATTGAAATATAAATATTATATTATATTTTTGTGAATACTTTAGCAAAGTATTATTTAGTTTGCAAGTTTTTGTAAGTGAAATAAGTAAAAAATATAAGTGAAAAAATTTAAGAATTAAAAAATATAAAAAATATAAGTGAAATATTAAAAAAATATTAAGTAAAATATAAAATTTTAAATATTATAATTTAAAAATACAAGTGAAATTTTTAAAAATCTCTTCTAAGTGCAGCATGTACGTGAGTTAAAATTATTCATTGATGGCGTAAATGATTCAGCAATAAAAATTAATTATTATTAAATTAATAATAAGTGATCAAATACATGCTTTGAAATTTATGATTTCTATTAAAAATAACAAAAATTCGTCTTACTTGAGGAACCATTCTAAGAAGCATGTCGAGCTGATTACCAAGATACGGAAGTGGAGTATTGTTCTTTATGATCTACACAGAAATACAATATGTAAAATAATAATAAAACAATAAAGACTAACATTTTTTAGATTTGACAATGAAACTGGTTCTGGCCTTATAGGCTCCCACACTTTTATTGATGAATCGTATCCACTTGTGGCAATAATCGGATTAGTTGGATGAGGCTCAATCACATTTACCTAAATTGATAAAATTGATTACTATGTATTTATTATAAATTTGATTTATTATATTACTATATTATTATATTTATTATATTATATTTATTTTATTTTAAAATAGTCAACATTTATTTAACTAATAAATCGAGGTAATACCATTACATGTTTACTTAAAAGTGTAATTGTTTTGTATCTTGTCTATTTTACGCAATATTTTACACTGTATATAGTATAATAATATATAATATGGTAATATATAAAGCAAATGGTAATATATATATGGTAATATATATGCTATTACAGGGTTTCCCATTGTTATAGACACATTTTCCCAAAGTTATAGACACATTGTTCTAATATTTATACAAAAATAGGCGCTCCTTAAATAATGCCTGGAAACAGAAAACCGAGAAATGTCACCTAGAAAGTCACGTAGCTACATTTCAAAAGAAACAATAAAAAACTTTCTACATCTTTCGCAATCCAAAAAGAGGCAAAACGAAATAATGTTTGCTTTAAACTTATCAAGATCGTCAGTTAATAGATTGACGCAGTTTTTGATAGAGATTTTGAGGAAGGCAAAAAAATCATTTCTTCTGAAGAATAAAACCTTGGACCGAAAAAAGATATCTCTTCAAGAACGAATGCAATAAACGTCGAGCTTGCAATTAACCCATGCACGACACTGGAATCGATAAATTTAAATTTGAAAAACAGTCGTAACATTAATTCATCTAGATCAAGTATATCAAGGAACATTAAAAAAATAGGGTTTACTCGAAAAATATTATCAAAAATTCCTATTTCCAGAAATTCTGATTTAAATAAAACAACATTCATTTATGCGAATTTAATATGAGAAATATCTGATAATGATTTGATTTTTTTGGACGAATATGAGTTTAATCTCCACCTGACTAAAAAATATGGATATTCAATGAAAATTTGCAAAGCATACACGTCAGTTCCGAATTCAAAAGGCTCTAACGTTTCCTTCTTATGCACAATATCAATCGAGGGAATTTATTGCTTTAAAGTAAAGGTTGGGAGTTTTAAACCAGCAGATCTGTTGGATTTTATAAGTAATCAACTCCCACTATTGAATAAAAATTCGATAAAACATATAGTTTTAGATAATGCCTCTATACATAAAACTCATGATGTGGTTACAGCATTCGCCCAACGTGGATATATTTTGCATTTCTTGCCTCCATATTCACCGCATTTGAATCCCATAGAAGAATTTTTCAACGCGTTTAAATCGAAATTTATAAATATGGGGCCATGCAAAAATCTTGAAGCAATAAAAGCAAGAATCAATGAAATTGCCCTTAATAGCCACTTTAAAATGGCGGGGTTTTTTAAACATATGCGTGAATGGGTGGATAAAAGTATTATAAGAGAGGATTTGATTTAATAAAACTTTTATTGATTTTACTCTCCTTTTATAATGTCGCAAGTAGGCACACAATATACAATATGCAAATGCATCTTTATACACTTAAAAAATTATTTGGGATTTGATTTTAATTTCATTAAAACTTGTATTCGTTAGGCATTTAAAAATAAACCCATATCTATCATGTTGAAAAATTAACGTTTTTTGAAAAAAAAATAACATATGGTGGGGAGTGCAGAATAGGCCCCCAAAAAATAGGGAGCCTATTTTTGTATAAATATAAGAAAAATGTATCTATAACTTTGAGAAATTTGTTCATAACTCTGGAAAAATGAGTCTATAACTTTGGGAAAATGTGTCTATAATTTTAGGAAAATGTGTCTATAACTTTGGGAAAATGTGTCTATAACTTTGAGAAATTTGTCTATAACTTTGGGAAAATGTGTCTATAACTCTGGGAAAATGTGTCTATAACTTTGGGAAAATGTGTCTATAACTTTGGGAAAATGTGTCTATAACTTTGGGAAAATGTGTCTATAACTTTGAGAAAATGTGTCTATAACTTTGGGAAAATGTGTCTATAACTTTGGGAAAATGTGTCTATAACTTTGGGAAAATGTGTCTATAACTTTGGGAAAATGTGTCCATGACTTTGGGAAACCATGTATATGGTAATATATAAAGCAAAATTCCTAAATGCAAATTTTCGTAATATATAAATTTTATATGCTAATATGGATTATTAAACTCTTGTTAAAATAGAGGGGTTATTTATGCCACTCTAGGTGGCATACTTCAAAAAAATTTCAACTCATTTACTCATTTGATTGATAAATTCAAGATATCATTGATATAATTTAAAAGCAGAGCATTTAACACTCACTGTTCCACTGTCGTCTGCCCTATCGTACCAAACAATCCTTTGAGTTTCTTTATCCCATATAAACAAATGCCCACAATCGCTGCCGCTAATTATATATTCTCCGTTGTAGCCGTAGAAATTAACGCCTTTTACTAAAATAATTTATAGTAAGGTTGAAGTATAAAATTCTGTAAAATGTACCTGTATCAAAATTTCTGTGACCGTAGTATTCGTGTACGAAACTTGATTGATCTGTATCATCGGCGTTGAATAAATAGATGTGATGATTATGATAACTGCCAATTATTTCTAAATATAATATACCAATCTTAAATATTTTGAGTTTGTTAAATCAAAACCTTTGCCATTTGGACTGTACATAACTGATGTAACGTGAGGATATACTATGCTGGAATGAAAATTTACTGATCGACGCTACAAACAACACAAACTTGACTGGTAAAGAACGTAAAACAACTTTAACTTAAAACAATTTAAAAACGTACAACTTTTTTGCGATAATTCATGATAAATGAATTTAATAGCGAACAATGAAACAATCAGGTTCTCCGTGCGCATTCTTCTGTACCTTAAGTGCTTTTAATATTTGGAAAATTGTCATTACAACGTTATTTTAGATTATTATCAACACCTAGACATGTCGTATATTTTCATATTTTTTAATATTGTGCATTCTGGGAATATTAACTGCTTCTTTTGCACATTTATGAAACATATATATCTACCTACGTTGGCTTACATCGAACACCAAGTTTTAAGTACATATTACGGATGTGACCCGGCGTTGCGGAGGTCTAGATTTGATTTCATGCTAATTTGATATCATCAATTATACGAGATTATCAGATACAGTGTTTAACTCATTAAACGCTTAATACTCACTTAAAATGGTTTATATTTATAATAAAATAACAGTAAGCTTGTTTTTATTCTTTAATGTAACTTTATTGTAACTTCAATTCATCAAAATTATACAAATGGCATGATATTTAAAAAAAATTATGCAATACAATCCTCAATGAGTTATTCTACAATTCACAATCCATTTTTAAAGTATGTAGCCTTATAACAACCTTGAATTTCTGAATTATATTCATCTTATATCCATCAATTCTCATATACAAAGAATAGTTTCTGTTTATTAATATTTTCCGTTTAAATGGATTATTTAAAGTTGATAGTCTGTGTTTATTAATTCACTTTAATAATTTCTTACTACGCCAACAACGTTTTTAACCGCTTACTATCTTTAACTTTTCGTCTGGGAGCATCAAACTCACCCATTTATCGCAACCTTCAATCTCACATTCCGTGATTATTCAATGCCTTAAAATCTTAGGTTTAGCCATAAAGTTTTCTTAGCCGTTTATAAATATTAGGACCTCCGCGCATACCATTTTGCCGTACCTATGTAATTAAATTATCCATCAATGTAGATTTACATATATACCTTGCGCACATTCCATGATTTTTTGTTTATCATATATTGCTAAAATCCCTCGAATTCAATACCTCGACGCATACCATTTTGCCTATCAATGTAATTGAATTTTAAATCCTTGTAGATTCAAATATCCACCTTGCGCACATTCAATGATTTTTTGTTTATCATATATTGCTGACATCCATCTAGTTCAAATTTTTTGTCCTGTATTTGTGATACTAACATTTGTTGACTTAAAAGATTTTACAAAACCAATAATTTGTTTAATGTTTTAATATATTTTCTAAAATATCATTAATAAAATGTAACACAATTATGATGGACTTGAATTTCCGGCATCGTTAAAATTGTGGCTACTAATGAAATATACAGTTTTTAATGAACAATACACTCTTGTTCGATATATTGACAATTTAGATAAGATATACCCGTCAATAACTAACAAATATGTGTAGCAATGTTATTAATGGGTAGTAAAATCATTTTTGAAGGATTTAAATAAATACATGTATACGTTTTACTATTGATAATCTATAACCTTGATAAAAACGAAAAGTTCTATTTGATATAGCCGTTTCTGCTTTTGCATATACAACGGCTAAATTCTAGAATGTGTTCCAGGAATATATTTGATAAAAAATTATCTCCAACTTTGAAGGTTTATTTTTTGTAAGGGTTTTATACCTACGGAACTCATGTTACTCGAAATTTACAAAACTTAATAATAATATTTTCGAATTTAACAGCTAAAGGGCATATGATTTCAGGTATTGTATCATAATATGTATAGTTCCATCACATGCATAACATATTTTCACTTCTGTTAATAGTGGTGACATAATAAAATAGATAATTCTGTTAATAGTGGTAACATACTAAATATTCATTTGGCAAACAGTAAATAATGAGTAGGGGTTGATGAAAGGGCATAGCAAGCCATGTGAAAGTAGAGTTCGAATTTTCGGACTATATGTTAGTTCATATATCTTATAATATTCGACCTGCGTAGATAACTGCAATTTAGATGGATGGACCATGAAACAATTTATGAGTCATAAACGATTCATCTTTGACTCGTTATAGTCAAAGATGACTCATTAATGAGTCAAATATGGGTAAAAATGAGTCGTCATAAACGAGTCATCTTCGACTCGTTATAGTCAAATATGAATCATTATTGAGTCAAATATGGGTAAAAATGAGTCATATTTGAATGGATAGACAATGCAAATATGATCTGATGTGTTATTAGTAATACATGATAAAAGAGGTTGAAACTTTGTGCTTATGGATGTAGAAATGAATATACATTGATTCCATTTATCTAAACACGTCAAAGTTGGAAGCATAGTTCTCACTAATTGCTAAAGGCAAAACTACGTAGATGACTACTATTTGGAATATTAGGTGACTGTTGAATATACCATGCAAATAGAAAACAAATGGCAAGATAGAATTCCAAGAGCTAGGTATTCTTGTGAATTTTAGCAACGCTTATTTTCAGGCATGATCAAGAATATTTATGTAAATCATTTAAAATAAGAAGTACCATGTAGTGGAAAACAATGCGAATATTGTCGATGTCCGGTAAAGGCATCATAAAAAGGATTTATTTTTACGTGCTAAATGCGTGCCAGCGCACTATTACATATCCACATAATTTTTTACTAATTTGTCGAGGTGGGAACGGAGGAGCTATTCGAATGTGATAAAGGAGGAAGCGCGGCGAACGTAGAGAAAGAGCTTATTCCAAGAGAGGGGGCGACGACGAGGAAGGGTAGGAGACCGTAGTTGTTAGAGAAATTGTGTAAGTAGAGTAAGAGAAAATGACAGGAACGCAGCGATGGGAAGGTGGGGCGAGTGTGGTCTAAGAAAGGGAAGTTGATGAACGACGGGGAGTCGCAGTGATGAAACAAAACGTGACGAGAAGGCGGAGTTTGATGCGGATGTGGATGAAAACCAGGCAACTTTGGCAAGATATGTGGTGTGTTATCGATGACGGAGAAGTAACAGCACTCGAACGCCGTAGTTTATGATTCGCTGTAGGCGTATGATGATCGGTTTTTGAGAATCGTCGAGAAGCCTATGCAGTAATCGATTTAAGGGAATAGAGGCGATGAAAGAAGAGAATACAAGAACAAAAGTCAATAAGGGACTTGATGGGGCGAATGTCACGAAGAATTAAGTTAGACGAGTGGACCTTGTTATGGATAAATGGTTTAAAAGAAAGGTGATCAGTAAGATAGAAGCCTAAGTGAGATTATGAACAATGGGGATAAATAATGAGGCAAAGGGTACAGGGGGATGAGATATATTAGGGTGACGGAGGAGGATTCCCATTATTTTGGACGTGACGGGGTTTAGAACGAAATTAAATTAGAAGAGACGTTTGTAGATAGCAGAAAGACAGTTGGAGCCAGAAATGCCGATATCATGTATGCGATTGGCGGGAGCATGAGCACATATGAGGATGTCGTCGGCGTATTGCATAACGTTAAAGGAGTAAGGTTCGGTAAGCGGAGAGGGATCGCCAAATAGAAGAGAGAAAAACAAGGAACCTAGTTATAAACCTCGTGGAAACTCGGAGAAAATAGGGATGAGAGAAGATAATGATGAATTAGAACAGATGCGACAGGAACGGTCGAATATATATAAGGCAAACAATTCTACGGAGGAGGAAGAAAAGCCGTAATCATAACAAAGACGATAAAGATGGATGGAGTGGTCGACGATGTCAAAGGCGAAGGAGAGATCGAGGGATATGAGAACACTACATGGAGCCTTGTCACGAGAAATGAGTATGTCGTTGTAAACTTTCATGAGCGATTTCGGTGGAGATACACGTTGATCTGTATTAAGATCAACGTGTATGAAATCAACATGATTTAAATGACTTAAATCAGCGTGATTTAAGAGCTTATGAAGAGTAGGGAGGAGTGAAATCGGGTGATGGCTATAAGGAAGGGAGGGGTCGATCGATTGTTTCTTAAAGAGGGGACGAATGACAGGGGATTTTCAGGGTAAAGGGATGATAAGACTGCGGATGGACGAGTAAAACAAGGCAGTGAGGAAAGGAGATATCGTCGATAAGCATATAAATTTAAGTATGGAGGTAGACACAGGGACAGCAGGTGACGTTTTGTTGGGCAAGGACATTAGAACAGATGAGACTTCGGCATGTGAGTCAAAAAGAAAATAACAGAGTTCGGTTAGGACGAGGCGAGGCAAGTAACAGTGAGATGGCATGGAGACAGAGTTTGAGAGAGCAATGTGGATACTTTGGTCTGGAGAAATAACGAATAATCATGGGGATTGATGTTGCAATACGAAGAGGAGCGAGAAAGGATTGAGTTAAAATATATCAGAGAGACTTACAGTTAAATACAGTGATGATTTATGATGCCAGAAAGAGTTGAATTTGGTACGTAGTAGGTTGAGATGAGACCTGCAAAGAGCAAGATAGGAATCACGGAGAGGCAAAGTGATCGAGCGGAAATCACTACTAAAAGAGTGGTGATAAACCAGAAAAGCCGGACGGAGTCGACGGTTTGAGAGTAGGCATTGAATGTCAAACCATGAGGCACGGTGCAAGCGACGGTGAGGGTAAGGCTTAGAGGGCAAAAGAAGATCGAGAGTGAATGTAAGTACATAGTCGAAAAAGGCGAAATCGTTAGGAGAGAATGATGTTATTGGGAAGAGGATAGAGACGATTTGAGTAAGGCAAATCGGAGAGGAAAAATATCAAGAGATAGAGACGATTTGAGCGATTTTGAAAGGGGTGCGATCGGGGAAAATGTGAGTGGCTGAAGAGGAGATGAGTTTAAATCATTCGGGGAGAGGAGATAGGAGGCGTGAGAGTGATGCTCAAATACAATTTTCAGTAGAGGGGACTAAGACAGATTAGATTGAGAAGATTTGCTTAGGCGTATGCATGCGACAGAGAGATGTCGTTGAAAAAGGATGGGTAATCCTCAGTAACAAGATACGAGATGATGGATCTGGAGGCAGAAACATCGTGGTCGAGACGTGCTTGTGGAGGTAAGGAGGTGGAAGGAGTGAAATTTGTGAGGTCGAAACTGAGGTAATTTTGATTGATGAATGTAGATTATTGAGCAACTAGATAAAGGGAAAGGGACGGGGGTGTCGGGGAGTGAAGATGACATATTATGAGACGTGTATATAGTGACAGGATCAGTGAGTTGAGAAAGGACGTTGGACACTACGATGGAAGTTTGAGTGAACTTGTTGGAGGTTAGTATGTGCTTAGTGGAGAGGTTGCGGATTAGTATGTTCGCAAAGAATCCACAGAGGAAATTTACTTTAGACGTAGTGTTGTCGCTGGCGATTGTGGTCCAGACGCTGCCGTCGTGTGTCGATCACTGTTCTTGTAATTGAGCACAGTTTGTGTCGGTCATAGCTGTCTCATTACGTCATCCGATTATACGCAATGTAATTACTAAGATGTACATGATAATCACTACCACCTAAGCAAACAAAGAACCTCGAACCCCGTCTCTCATACCTCTCATTTTATTAGGTATGAGAGGTATTCGCATCTAGAACTTTTGCACTCGTATATACAATTTTATCGTACTCCTACGTATTTTATTACTGAATTCCGAGTATTTGACCAAGTCCCGAAAACTCATGTGACCCCTATATTTCCACGTAAGCGATTTCCTTCTCGCGATAAGTTCCTCTTATTCGATTCCTCCGATTCCTCATTTCATCAATACCGTCTTGATGCTGATGTTTACGCTTTTCGCTCGATCCTTGGCACAATTATTTTTACTGATAATGCGTATCTATTCAGTGGTCTCTCCACTTTCCGTGAATCATCTTGAATAAATCCGTTTCTGCTTCTAATTCTTATCGTCCCCTACTTTTAAAGGTTGTTCATAGAACCGACCTTAAACCTACAATATCTTATTTTAACGGTTTAAACTCTTGTCATCCTCCTCTGTTGTCAAATTTCGCCAATCGTTCACCCTCTGAAATTGCTCAACTCTCCACTGCTCGTCTTGAAAAGCATCGACGGGAAGTCAATAGCGAATCATATCTTGCAATTTAAAAGGAAAAATATAAAAGGAAATTTTCGTGTAGTCCATCTATTTTCATAAATCAGTTGGCGAGCTGTCACTTCTTCTCATCTCATTCTCTAGCCAACAATGAATCAAAACGATATTTTCGTTAGATTCTTCTTGACACTCGTTCAATTCTTCACAAAACTGACTTACTTCTCGATCTCTTCGCACGACAATCACTAGATCTTTTATATCTAATTGAATCCTGAAATACTGATTCTGAGACATTGTAATACGTAATCTACGTTCCTTGGGATTTTCTCTTGTTGACTCCGCCCGTCCTATTGACCCAACAAAATCAAATACTACTAATTATGGCGAAATTGGTGCCCTCGCTCTTATCCCTTCGTCTCTTAAAAAATCGATTTTATCTTATCCTGTAATACATTTGAATTGCTCATTTGTAAATAATCATTTCCTTTTCCTATTCAACTTGAAATCAACTATCGCCCAGGTTCATCTCCACCGTTTTGCCTATTTTTCAATGAACTCGCCTATCTGCTATTTAACCATTCACTTTCTTCTTTACCTTTAATTGTCCTTGATGATTTCAGCATCCGTCTAAATCGTCCTTCTGATTCAGATTACGTAATCTGAATTACGGAATTCAGTCTAATTTATTCTTTTGTCCGACTGAAGGGTCCATTTACTAACAAACCTCCCCAGCATATTTTTGGTGGTGCTCTTCATACTATCGCTTTTCCCAACAGTCGCATTACATACATTTCCTCTACAATCTCAGATCCTGTTTTCTCCGATCATTTTCTCATCACTGTTAATATTAATATCCCATTCAATACTGTTCGCACCTCTCTTACTTTAAGTCGACCATGGCAACTCTTAGACCTTACATTCTTACGCTTCGCTGTCCTCGACCCTCCTCTTTTGTCGCATTCTACTGTCTTTTTGACAGCTGATAATCAATCCACACCTGTCACCAATGAGCTATCTAGCATCCTCGATTCTATTTTACCTCGTCAGTCCCGAATTTATAAACGCTCCTCGTGTGCCACCAGGTTCAATTTCGACTGTAAAATTTTAAAGCGCATTCTTTGTAATTCGGTTAGAGTCTTTCTTCGTTTTCTCAAAGGTGGTCATACTTCTATCTCCAGTCATCGTGTTCATTACTCAAATTTTAGACGTTCCCATAATTCTCTTCTACGTGATAAATGTAAACTTTTTCGACAAAACAAGATCGCATCATCGCATGATCAAAAGTATACTTGGAAACCTTTAATTTTCTTCTTGCTCACACTTTTAATGTTTACTCCATCGATCCTCGCGATATCTCCTCCTATTTTCAGTCAAAATTCACTACAATCATATCATATATCCATGTAAATCATCAATCCCCCTCTAGCTCATCACACAAATTTCTTCCTGAGCTGTTCTATTTTCTTCCTGTTTTTTCTAGCGAAGTATCTAAGGTTCTCCTCTCTCTATGTCCAATACCTCTTCGACTGCCGACCCTATGCCTACTTATGTACTAGAATATATTCAGTCCATCATATTACCGTTCCTTGACACCCTTTTCAATTGTTCTATTCGTAGTTGCATTTTTCCGGAGAACTTGAACGCAGTCATCGTACGTCTTCTTCAACAGAAACCGTCTCTAGATCCTTTACTTCCATTTTAATACTTCCCAATTTCTCTTATTTTAAGATGCTCAACTCCTTGAGCCTTTGTGTTATCTAAACTTATTTCAATATTATCTAAACTCCTCTACTTTCATGCACATCATCTTTGTATCCACGACCCTGCTACTTCAACCAGAAAATGTCTTATGTCTATCACCAACCATCTTTCCTCTTTTCATCTAGCTCTTACTTCTTAAACTAAGTTTATTCGTCAATTCTTTCAATTCTGCGCTTTTACCTCTCAAATGTATCATAAACTCTGCTGCTCGTGTCCTTTTGCATCTTCGCCGCTTAGACCATATCTTGGCCTACAAATTAAACTTCGTGTTGAATTTCGTTTGCGTATTGCTACTATTCGTCTTCTATTTTGTCAATCACAATTCTACCTACACCTTGCTTACCTTATTGATTCGCACTGTCTCCTTGGCTCTGCGATCAAGTAATTATCTACTTCTCACGTCCCTCCGCACTCAACCAACTATGGTCTCCAATCTTTTATCGTCGCTGATCCACTTGCCTGAAATTCTTTACCAGCATATGTCTGTTCTTGCTCGTAGATTCCATTCTTCAAACAACGTCTACGTTTTTGCATTATGGCTCCCTTTCACAATAAATCAAAAAATGCATTCCCTCAACATCTTGTCCAACTCACAATTCTTCATACATTTTAAACGAACTATTCAACATTTCCCCTGACTCCTTGCCACATTATATTCATCTGTTTGATCTTCAATATACCTGTTTTATCTTTTTTATTTTTTATTTTTATTTATTTCTTGTTAGCGTCATTGTGATGCAATTATGAGCTCTGCTCGTTATACATTGTCTAAGCATAATAATATAATTCAATGTCATCAGCATTTTCATCTTACATTGTATTTTTTTCTTATTTGTTCTTTTTCTTCTACGTGGGCTTGTAAGCGCGCTATCTAATCTGTTCTCTTCCTAGAATATTTTGTTTAATGGATTGGAAAGCTTTTGCTATCCGGTAGATTTGACAGCATGATATGTTGTAGTTCGACAAATCCTATAATATTTTGTTCATATTCTAATATGTTATCTAGACTGGTCAATTGTAAAACGAAAAAACATAAATTATAAATTATATGATCATCAATGGATTGAGAAGTTTTTTGCAATTTGGTAGATTTGACCACATAATATGGTGTTGTTCTAAAAATCCTAAAATACTTGGTTCATATTCTAACCTGTTCTCTACACACTGGTCGATTATGAAACGGTAAACCATGAATTATACATTAAATAATCATCCATTGATTGGAAAGTTTTTGCAATTCGGTAGATTTGACTACATAATATGGTGTCGTTCTACAAATCTTATATTATTATGTTCATATTCTAATATGTTTTCTAGATTTGTGCACTACGCTATTAGCTTTTTTAATGTTCTATTTAAATTTTCCTTTGCATATGATAAGTGTAAATTTTAAGAATTTATAAAACCTGTTTCGATCTTCTTCTTTTTCTTCGCGTTTTCCCGCTCAATTGCAGGGTCCGCTGTTTCTGCTCATTCTCACATCACTTGACCCGATCTAGAGCGTCTTCTGGCTTCGCGTTGATGGCATTTATATCTACATTCACTGTGTCGAGCCAGCGTATAACATAGAATAACATAGATCACATAGAATAAATTCTTTCGTAGCAGTGTACGTTTCCTTAAAGTTAGCAGATGAGCTCTACGGTTGATGAACAGAAACAGACTAAATTTTCAGCGTTTTTTAATCGTCTCTCTTGTAATAAAAACTGCTTGCACTATAAAATTTATTTCATTAAGACTTGCTCAATTACATTGGCAGACCGAGTAGTACGCATGTCCTCGATCCATATATTTACGTTTGTCACTTGTCATGTTGATATTAACGAATTAGCGGATGCGTTGGTAGACCAACTCAACTGTAAGATCCACTGATCAGTTGTAATGACATTTAAGCGGCTGTTGTATATTGAACTATGTAATTAATGTATTATATTTCTGTTTGATGAATAGTTGAAGTGTAATCTATCTTTAATTATGTCATGTTCCCTGAGCTTAAGAAGTTTGCAACTTAGTTTCAAAAGTTAGTGGATAAGTTTCATTAGTTATAAACATAAACTATATTCTATATACTATATATAGTATACTAATATACTATATATCAATTATCATATTATTTGATAAATTAATACTTTTTTGTATTTTTGTGTTTAATAACTTTCTAAAATCGAAAATATCTTAAGTTCAAAAAAGTAAGGAGCTGACAAAAGTGAAAAATAAGCCTACTTGATTTAATAATGGTGGACAAAACTTTTTGACTAGGGTACCATTAGATTGTCGTGTAAAGCGGTAATCGAAAACTCTAAAACAGAAAATATATTCAGTCAACAAAATGTAAACACATTTGCGTACAATTATACGTTCGATAAGCTCTTGAATTGTTCACAACGTTTAAACATCGAGAGAAATAGAAAAAGAAAATTATTGTTCACACATTTTCGACTATTATTATTTAAAATTATTATTTAAAATTTTTCAATTATTTTTTAAAATTATTTATTAATTTTTTTATTCACACCAATAACGGCGATATTTTTTGCATAAATTATTTGCTAAATTATATATAAAGCATCCACGTCAATCAGTTAATAAAGATATAAATCAGTTAATAAAGATAATATTTAAATATTAAAGATAGTTTTAAACATCGAGAGAAATAGAAAAAGAAACTTATTGTTCACAAATTTTCGACTATTGCAATAGTCCTTTTCAAGTGTTATGTTTTAACATGAAAAGAAAAAATGATGTATTTATACAATAAAACCGGAAGAAACCAACGATGAAAATTCTACCCATTTTGCAGTGTGCTAATAGAGATAACTAATTTCCAATTGTATTTATTACCATCAATCGTGTTGGAAACTAATGATAACTATAACTAATGATACGTTTAATTTGCTCTTAAATTGTTCTGGACGTTTAAACATCGAAAGAATTATAAAATAAAAAATTATTGTTCACAAATTTTCGACTATTGCAATAGTCCTTTTAAGTGTCATAGATTAAATGTTCACTTATTGGTTTCCATTATTTATTAGTGGGCAGAGTGAAATAGTTTTTTTTTAATTTTAAATATCGAATTTTCGATAGCCAACTGCCATCATCAGGATAAAATTGTACAAATACTTGAAACGCATTCGTGCCAGATGATAAATTATGGTTACACTTTTATACCAAACTCTATCATCGAAAAGCCAAAAAATAAGACGTTACAATTGAAATTTTAATTAAAAAATCAAAGCAAATAAAAATCGATTCGACATTATAATTTGAATACTAAATTTTATTTCTAATTTGAATTGCGTAAGTAATTTTTGCGCAACATATTGAACATTTACATTTAACTTCGTTTAAGCGATATAAAATATTTGTAACACAAAAATGTTCAATAATGTTAGATTTATTTATAAATTTGAAATTATTTTTAAATTTAATATTATTTTTTAATTTAGATTTTATTGATGTCTGATATTTGTAGAAAACTAGGTAAAATTTTTAATAATAAACAATAAAAACTGCCTAAACAAACATTTTAATTCACACGTTTCCTTTGTGAATTAAATTACAGTCGTCACATAAAAATTTAACATCATTAGTGCAATATCCATTCTGTTTCTTTTAATTGTAATAAATGGAACCAAAGAAACGACAAAGTCGTTTCTTTGGTTCCATTCAATAAATAATCCTTAGTGCAATGTTGAAAGCAATTACTCCCGATTTTTGTGAACGTCTGATTGTCAGAAAAAATATCATTTAACGATACATTGTATCTTTTTATTTTATGTTTAAAATTTATATTCAATTAATCTCGTATTTTTTCAACAAATGGTGGCATTATCAAGAATATAAAAATAGAGTTTGTCAATTGCGTTAATATTAAAATAATATATTAATAATATAATAATATAACATTATAATATTTAAATAATATTTAAATTGAGATAACGATTTAAATCTTTATTCCAATTATATTTTTAATAATAAATTATTACCATGTACATATTTAGCCATAAGGTTTTAAGCCGATTACACCAGACAGAAAATATAAATTTTGAAAAATGCAATGAAGTTCTGTTTCAGTCGGTCATTCAATTTCTGTCGGTCATCAAGAGAAAGATTAAGTAAAATTCGTAATTTACTACCTTTCAGTAGATAACAGCGTTCTAACAGGCCCTTTTCTTTCTCCAGCGATTATAAAACAAATTTTAACAACCGTGCTCTATCGTTCTTCTGCTTACCAAACCTATATAATTGTTTCACTACAATTAGTGACGCGACCTCTTCATCGCCTTTTTCGAACAAACTAAAAAGGAGTACACAAACCAGCAATATTATCGTTAAGCCGTTCCTGCGCACAAACGTTATGACGCTTTTAGCCATGAGTCATTAGCTTTCCAACAAGGGTAGAACAACATAAGCCGCAGAAGAATCTAAGTTCAGAAACGTTGTCTTCGTCTATAAACATAATAGCAACGTGAGTCCGAACATTACAGTCTGTCTTGTCACATCCTATTTGCTTTCCGATATAACCGACGCTTTTGGTAACCTTGAGATGCGAGGCAACATTTTTAATGGGTTGCTTTCTCTTTGCTCAATCATTTATGTTTTATATTTTTTATTGTAATGAGTTAATTATATTCAGAAATTTCACTAATGAAGTCAAACGTTAAAATTAAATGAATTCTAGCATAAATTAATTATTAACTAATTTAACGTTTTTATTAATAATAAAATTAATTTTTTAATTAAGATGCACTCTGATTAAACTTAAAGATATTGTGAATAATATACCTGAGCCAGTGATCCATGCCACAAGTTACAAATTCATTTGTATTTAAAGGTCGAGAACTAATCGAATATAAAGGAACCATTCGTGATCGATGGTTTAAAACTGTTAATGCCCTTTAAAATGGACGAAAGAAGTAAATTGAAAATATAAAAGCAAAAAAAAACAAACTTCCAAGAGTGGTGTATTCGAATATCCATCATATTTACACATCCGTCTTCACCGCATGAAATAACGCAGTTTGGATTCTCAACGGTTATAATTATCTGAAAGTTAAAGCGTTAGAAACACTAGAAGGAGATAAGGTTTACAGACTTTATGGCATGGACCATTGTGCTTAGCAATACTTTTTGAACGTCTTAGCATACCAGTTGAGTCAAGTTCAGCCATACGAACAGTGCCATCTAATCCGGACGTTGCGATCATACGGTCACTAGAGAACGGAATAAATCGAGTCTACTCAGATATAGAATGATCAACAAAATGAATCAAATTGATAGAAATATTGTACCTGGAAAACATTTGATTTATGCTCGCTATCAAACCACCCCACAACGCGTTTGTTCATCCAGTCCCAAATAACAACCTTTTCGTCATCTGAACCACTCAAAAGTATGGATCCGGAAACATTAAAACCAAGAGCGTTAACGCAGCCATCATGAAAATCCAATTGTTTGCTACGCTGGAAACGTCTCACTAATGATAAATTCGAATGACATTCATGAGCAAATTGAATATTCGTATTAAATCCGGCCTGTCTATTTTGCAGTTGTTGTAATATATTTGTAGTACGGCTGTATGGATTCATGCACAATTTTCTATTTCAAAAATGTATCTAAATGTGTAGTTAGATTCCAAGTAAACTTTTGGAAGTGTTCGTAATTGCCTTATAAAACAATCAGCGTTGATTTGAAAATATTAGTCACTGTCGCTATTCCTAGATTTCGGCATTTTAATGATAAATTAACAAAAGTAAATATTTATTGTAAAATAGTATTATCTAAAATATCAAAAGATTACTATTAAAATAGCGTTCAATGATATTTGCTAGAGTTGTAATTTCAATAACTCTTTCAATGAAAAACTTAAATGATATTAATATATTATCTCCAATAAATTACAAAATCAAATTAAAGACAAACACGTAGCATCAACTAAAAAGTCAACATTCCAATTTTAACTATCAACTTTATTATTTTGAAGCGATCGTTTATTATAAAACGACCGATATTTTCTGAATATCTAATAAAGATAATAATAAAGATATTTCTTATTTATTAAGAGTAGGCCGACTCGGATGAGTCGGCCGACTCAACCGGCCGACTTCTAACCGGTCGACACCTTTTCAACCGAGACAGCCGACTGTTAATAAGACGATTAATTTGAAAACATTGTGATTTTAATTGAATTGATAAAGATAATAATAAAGATATTTCTTAGATTCGATATTTAATAAATAATAATATTTAATAATAAAACTTAGATTCGATATTTCCCCAGTTGCTTATATATCATCTTTGGGAAGTAACTAACGTTTTTTTTGTGAAAATAGTGGATGCTGAACATTAAACAATTTGTATAACTTTGTTATTTATATTTTAAATCTAAAGCCAACAAAATAATAATCAAATTGCGTAATACTTAAATAAGTTTGTTAAAACTACTGATAAAAAGTTTCTTGATAACTACTTACAATCCACTAAAGAGATAAAATACACAATCAATTCAATCAGATGCAGATCAATTCAATCAGTTGCAGATAAATTCAATCAATTGCATATCAATTTAATCAGTTGCAGATCAATTTAATCAGTTAGAGATCAATTCAATCAGTTGAGGTAGAAAATTTAACAGCTTCAACACACATAGACGTTAATCGGAGGACGTGAGAAAACAGCTACGACCGACACCAACTATGCTCAACTGCAAGTACAGTGCTCCACATACGACTGCAGCGCCTGGATCGCAATCGCCTGCGACAAACAACAAGTCTAGAAAAATTTCCTATGTGGATTTTGTAAAACAAACAAATTCGCAACCTTTTCCATAAGCAAAAATCAACATCCAAAACGTTCACTCAAATACCCCCGTCGTACCCAATTTCCTTTCAACACCCACTAATCATATCCCATATACACTTCCCATCACATACCATCTTCACTCCCCGACACCCACTGTTTAATCCATCCTGCATCGTTTCACAATAGCATACATCCTTCAATCAAAATAACCTCCATAAACCTCCACGATTCTTCCACTCGTAACCTTTCCGCACATCGACAGACACCATCTATATTATCTTTATCCTATACGTCTCCCGCTGTCAAACCTACTCAATCCACATCCTCTACTCCCTACTCACCTATCGTAATCTCACCAAATCACATTACTCGTCCTCCTTTACGAAAACGCTTTCCTTTTAGCGATCGTTGCGTCAGTGACACTAATATCACTCCTTCCAACCTTTATCTTCGAAGCACGTCTCGACCAAGACGTTTCCGCCGTCAGATTTATCCTCTCGTCTCTTGTTCCTGCAGATAAACCATCATTTTCAATTACATCTCTCTTGTCGCATTTATCCGCCTAAACAAATCTTCTCAATATAATTCTTCTCAGCCACCTCTCCTAAAAATTGTTTTCAAATATCGCTCTCACGCGTCCCCTGTTTCTCTCAACGATTTAAACTCATATACTCTTCAGCCACTCAAATTTTACCCGATCGCACCACTTCAGAAATCGCTCAACTCTCTTCCGACAATATCAAAAAAAAACTAGCTAGAAGGAAGGGAGGGGTCGAGCGATTGTTTCTTAAGGAGGGGACGAACGATCGCGGATTTCCAGTGTGAAGGGAATATACGACTGCGGATGGACGAGTTAAACAAGGTTGTGAGAAAAAGGGATATCGATGCGCATATAGATTTAAGTATGTGAGTAGGCAGGGGATCGGCAGTTGAGGTTTTGTAGGGCAAGGACATAAGGACAGATGAGACTTGGGTAGGTTAGACAGGGAGGAGATGAAAGAGTTCCGGTAGGATGATGCGAGGTGAGTAACAGTGAGATGGAATGGAGACGGAGTTGTGAGAGCTCAATGTGGACACTTTGGTCTGAAGAAATGAAGAATAATCATGAGGATTCATGTTACAAGACGAAGAGGAGCGAGAAAGGATTGAGCTAAAAGTATGCCAGAGAGACCTAGAGTTGAATAAAGTGATGATTTTATGATGCCAGAAAGATTTGCATTTGGTACGTTGTATGTTGAGAGGAGACAGGCGAAGAGCAAGATAGGAATCACGGAGAGACAAAGTGATCGAGCGGATATCACTTCTGAAAGAGCGGTGATAGACTCGAGAAGCATGACGGAGTCGACGCTTCGAGAGTATTATAAGATATCAAACCATAAAGCACGGTGTAAGCAACGGTGAGAGTGAAGCTTAAGGGCAAGAGAAGATCGAGAGTGGATGTGTGTTTATAGTTGAAAAAGTTAAGATCATGAGGAGAGGAAGATGTTATTGTGTGAGAAAATAGAGACGATTTGAGTAAGGCGTAGCGAAGTGGGGGATTCCAAAATTTCTCCAAGAGCGACGTAGGATTGTAGGTGTGTGAGGAGAGGTGTGGTTGTGGGTGAGATCAAGGGTGACGAGAAAATGATCGGATAGACCAGGATCGAAGATGGACAGTGAGGTGTAGGAAGCGAAATGATCAGGGACAGCGATGATGTCGAGTGACCCGCCAAGGATATGTGTGGAGGCAGTGGATATGGGTGTGTAGTTATAGTTGGATAGAATGTTGATTAACTGGATTGACTCGGTGGAAGAGGGGCGGTCGAGGCGAATGTTGAAGTCGTCAAGAACGATTGAAGGGATGAAGGACAAAGAACAGTGGGACATAAGGTCAGCGAGTTTGTTAAAAAAAGAAGGTAGGAGTAGATGAACGAGGACGGTATACAATGGCTAGATCTAGAGAGATCGGGTTAGAAGTACTACAAGTGAACAGTTTAAAAGAGCAAGGACTGAATGGGGAAGTGATTTTGCGAATAGACGCGGGGTGACGAACGAATGCGACAACGCCGCCATGATTAGAGAATTTAGAAGGATATGAGCTGAGGGGGCGAGCGGATTCGACTAGTGAGCAACTTGCAGGGAGCAAACGGCGGATTTAGAGGTCGTCAGAATCGGAGTGCCAGGATTCGATGAGGCAGAAGAGATCGATAGATTGCTTGGTGAATGGTTGAGGATAAGATTGGATTTATTGAGAATAGATCTAGTGTTGAGGAGGCCGAGGCGTAAACCGTGTGTGGTGGTGATAGGTGCTGGTGGGGAAGACACATAGGGGAGATAGAGCGCCATCGAATTTTTGGGCCGGTGTGGACAACTTGAAAATTTCCGTCGATGTTTCGGATGGAGAGAGATGTTACGCCGTATTCCTTGCGATGGCGTTTTTCGATGTGGTCGGGAGAGAGTTGAGCGATTTCTGAAGTGGTGCGATCGGGGAAAATTTGAGTGGCTGAAGAGTATATGAGTTAAAATCGTTGAGAGAAACAGGGGACGCGTGAGAGCGATACTTGAAAACAAATTTTAGGAGAGGTGGCTGAGAAGAATTATATTGAGAAGATTTGTTTAGGCGGATAAATGCGACAAGAGAGATGTAATTGAAAATGATGGTTTATCTGCAGGAACAAGAGACGAGAGGATAAATCTGACGGCGGAAACGTCTTGGTCGAGACGTGCTTCGAAGATAAAGGTTGGAAGGAGTGATATTAGTGTCACTGACGCAACGATCGCGAAAAGGAAAGCGTTTCCGTAAAGGAGGACGAGTAATGTGAGTTGGTGAGATTACGATAGGTGAGCCGGGAGTAGAGGATGTGGATTGAGTAGGTTTGACAGCGGAAGACAAAGAGGATTTGGATAATATAGAGGGTGGTGAGCGATGTGAGGAAAGGTTATGAGTGGAAGGATTGTGGAGGTTGGTGGATGTGATTTTGATTGAGGGATGTAGGTTATTGAGAAACGAGACAGAAGGGAAGAGACGGGGTTTCGGTAAGTGAAGACATATGATTAGAAGATCATGTGGTGACAGGATCAGTGATTCGACAAAGGACATCAGAAACGACTGGACTGGTTTGGGTGGACACGTTTGAGATTGATATGTTGACTTGCTGTTAAGAATCCAAAACCCTTGCTTGGCTTTTACGGATGATCTCAAATTTGGTCTGTTAATATCGATAATACGTATGGTCGGTATCTATATGACGACCTTGATCAAATACACAAATAGAGGGTAGCTACGAATATGATACTGAACTTTGATAAATATATCAATATGAAACTAAGAAAAATCAAACATGATTGTGAATTTCGATTAGGGGTTCATACACTCGAAGTTGTATCTGAGTGTAGGGATTTGGTTGTAATTTTGCACAGGACATTGGTAAGACAATGAAAGCTATGTATTGCATCGAAAATACGTTTGCATGGCTACGCTTATTAAGTTTTAAGAGACTATATTTCGTGTTGGTTCGCCACTCATTGAATATTGTATCCAGGCATCATTTCCATCTACTAAGGCAAAAATCACGAAGCTTGAGTCAGTGCTATGAAGAGGCTCCATATTGTGTTTCAACCTGCGTATTCATACGTAGACCGCTTAGCTTTCTTACAACTGCTTTCAGTGTGTCAAAATTGATTTACCTAGACCTCATTGCGACGTGGCAGATAGTTCATATCGCATAGGAATTTCCTTCTCACTGTGTTAAGATTACTTCGTCAGCTCGTATAGGTCATCTTCTATCACTATATAAATTACCACATGACAAAATCCCAAGCGTGGTGCGACTTTCACATCGGTCCTTAAATGTATGGAATGTGCTGCCTAAAGAAATTGCGTGTGCATCCAGCTAATGCAGCTTCAATCAAAATATTCGACATTTGTTTTTAAATACAGATGTGAATCACGCTATTTTAGTCATTGTTTTTTCTTTTCTGTGAACAGTTAAAAAAGCCATTTGCAGCTAATAACTTGTGCGAAATAATAAAAGGCGATTAATATGTTGTGAGGTGTTAGGAATGTAAAGTCTGATTATATGAACTGATCAAATTAATAAAGACGCAGCAGAATACAAAGTCATGTGCTTAATGTACGTTTAAAGTGTAAAACTTTGGTTTTCGGGTATTTTGCAATCGTGCGATACACTAGTCAATTTTTAATAATAGCAGTAGGGAAAATTTGATGATCTACAGAGAACATCACGTTCTGCGCGGACTGTTGAATATTCGATTTACTCAAACTTTGCGGAGTCATTCCCTGTGCTCATTTGTCATGCTTATCTTTAAAAACAAAAGATACACTGAAGTGGGGTAGGCTTATTTCGGCTGACGATGCGTAACTCTGCCACATATAATCAATTGAGTTAATCAATGAAATATATCCAGATCAAGAAGTAGGAAGAAAGAAAAATAATAATGCTCGTTTTATCTGGCTTGCGTATGATTTTTACTGTATTGACTTTATATCCTTTTATTATCTTTTTATATGACCAAGCCGAAATGTGGCGTGGCTTCAATAAATCATTACATTATTATAATAAACAGTAGTAAATGAGCTACAATCTCGTGTCGCTTACAAAACATGATGAAACACGTCAACAAATAAATAATTCAATCAAAAAGAAGTCGCAAATTCCTTCTCTCGGCTTCGATGGCTTTCTTGATAGCATCACTAGATATACTACGAGATTTATTTAGGCACTTTCGTGCATTCCACTCATTAATTATCCTAGTTGCAAATCGATGGTGAACAGGAATTCTTGTAATTGACTTTATTAATTTCTACATATGTCCACGAGTTTCTCGTCTATCATTCAAGGATAGTAAGTTGGAGAGACCCCTAAAGCCATCGAAAACAATTTGGACTGCAGTTGATAAATCAATAGCCGATCTGCGATAATTTAAGATGCCGAGACTTAGATATGTCAAACGTTCAGCAAATCTCAAATGGAAGAAATTCGGAATCATGCGCGACCCTTTACGTAACAGGTTCTCAATGTCACGGGAGTCTATTAAAGTATGTGAAAAAGTTACAGGTAAACCGTATTCAAGGATGGATAGAATATATGAGCAAAATAGTGTCTTGAACATTGATGGACTTATCCTCTCAAAAGCCTAAAAAACCATCCATAAAATACAATAGCTATAATTACAAATATATCTAGTGTTGACATTAGTTTTTAAGCTACTAGTCATCATCAAACACAAAATCTTTGAATTCACTTACTTGGCTTATCGAATCGAACCTATCTGATACGAAGAGTTGAGTGAAGAACCAATGGGCATGTGCGCACATTTAAAGGGGTTAAACCCTCTAAAAATCTTGAAGATCTTGAGATCGTTAAGATCTTGAAGGATATTAATGTCCCTCCCATCTCTAATTCGCCGCCATATCTTAACATCGTCAGCATGAATAACGACATCAGAACGAATTACAGATGGGAGATCATTGATATAGACAATAAAAATAAGTGATGAAATAACAGCACCTTGTGGAATGCCAGAATGAATAGCGAACGAGGTGGACATATATGCACTTAGACATGTGTCAAGGCGACACATTGGACAAACACTAAGTGACTCAATTTGTGAACGAGACGATCATGCGAAACTGAATCGAAAGCATGAGAGAACTCTAGGAAAAGTATATCCGATTAAACTCATCCATCTAATGAAAACTGCCATGAGTTGGAAGAAATCAAAAGGTTACTTATTGTTGATCTATTTGATCTAAAATCGAGTTGTGAGTCAGTGAGTTTATTGTTGCTTTCCAAATCAGAAGATATGTTTTTGACTATTAGCTTTTCAACCAGCTTACAGATAATACATGTCAAGGCAACTGGGCGATAGTTTTTACACACTTGTCGATCTCCCTTTTTATATACTGGAACTACAATAGAATCCTTCCAACGTGAAGGATTTCGAGATCGGGGAATATAAAACGAAAACATACCGAAAACATATGAATATATTTGAGAAGCAATTTTTTAAAAAGAATTGAGGGAAGTCCTTCCGAACCTGCAGCGGTGTTCGGTTTTAGTTTACATAGAAGCTACAAAACAACGTCAACACAGAACGACAGATTAGATCGATGGAATGTTTCTGAACCCTTTTCTGATTCAGAAGTACACGATGTCGGTGAAAGGCAAACCATCGATGAGAATTCCTGGTCAAATAAGTTTGCCATGACATTATTAAACGTGACCTCGCTTTGAGAATCATCCTTCAACGATACTAGTGGAATATTCGAGCCCCTAATTTTGCGAATGTAAGAGAATAGTGCCTTGCCATCCATAGAACTCAACTTCTTCTCGAACTGACAGCGTTTATTCCTCTTGAGTGGTAAATCTGTTGCTAATTTGTTTGAAAGACTCATAAGATGGTAGTCCACAACGAAATGAAATCCACGAATGTATCCTGCGCGCGAGTGATACCGGAGACGCCCATCGATGACAACCGAGGACAAACTTCCCTATGTGTTTTTAACTTAAGAGAATGCGGTATCAGTTTATGAAGTGTGCTTTTAAAAGCATTCCAAGCCTCGTCAATTTTGCATATATAGGGATCTAGCCATCTAACCAGTTTTAATCTGCAGATAATTGCGTGAAAATCAGTCTTCCAGAAATCTAGAGGCTTATCCTGCAGGGGACTGACCGACGTTATATCGTGGGCGCATTTAAATGAAAAGGACAGTACGCAATGATCACTCATCCCCAGTCCTGAAAGATAATCTATGTGAGTAATATCATACTTAAACGAATACAAGACAACATATAGCTAGGCAGACAACTGGCTAGCGAAGCGTGTTGCCTCACGTGCATGCTGATGCAGACTACAGCTGTGTAGAATACTTAATAAATCCGAGTCCAATGCGATGAGACTAGGAGACGAAAAAGAGTCCCAGTATGTTGAGGGAATATTCAGATCTCCTAAGATTAGAAATTTTTTTGCTAACCACTGAGCTCAATAAGTTCTATTAAATCATCGATACTTGCCATAGGAGGACGATAGAACACTAACACATTTATCTCAGTCGTCGCCGAATAGTACGGACCAACACAATTCGGACAAAAAATTGTGAACCATGGAATCGTTGGAGAGAGCAGACTGCTAGCTCAGCTTCACTTAAACTATACAAACGGTCAATTATTTTGAATTTGGATTGATCGTTCTTCTTTTTATTTCATAATATAGTGTACAACTTCGAGCCGTGCTAGGAATGTTGTCGACAAATGTTATACTGGTTAAACAAATTCTTGATTAAAGCTACTTATACAATTATTCCTGTCAGTTCCCGATTATTCCTGTCAATTCCAGATTATTCCTGTCAGTTCCAGATTATTCCTGTCAGTTCCAGATTATTCCTGTCAGTTCCAGATTATTCCTGTCAGTTCCAGATTATTCCTGTCAGTTCCAGATTATTCCTGTCAGTTCCAGATTATTCCTGTCAGTTCTGCTCGCTACGCTCGCGGATTAAGCTCAATCTCTCGATAAAAGTCATGTCTAGAAAAGCGCGATCTCAGATCCCTGTTCCTGATCAAGCATCTTCCACATCGAAATGAAATGATGGTTATACCAGTTTTGAAGTCGGATGCAATTCCAAAAATTGTGATGTATGGACACTTGTTCGTGTTAAAATATGCGACCGCTCGGTGTATAAACGTAAACAGTTCACATACGGTTTTTGTACATCAGTACGACTACAACAGTTATCCTGCTTATCTACTTCTGTATCACACACGACCACTCAGACCAATACTGCTTTAGATGTTTCCCTCGTATCAACACCTCACTTCGCATCTTATAATCATATTATTGAACCTACTCTCTCACACTCTCCTCGTTCAACTACGAACGAAACTTCCATTCATCTTCCTCATTCTAACAATGCTAATGGTAAAGCTTTTCATCTCGTACCTCCTCTTTTCTATTCCTCCCCCAATCTAAAAAATCTCAAACTACTTTATTCTCTTCATGTACTCCTTTCTCTACCTCCCCCGTATCACTTCTCAGTAATTTACATCATTCCGTAAAAATCATATCCAGTAACATATCCGATCAACCGATTCAACACTCCACTCCTGTTACGCATGCTCCAATCTATCTTAATTCTCCTTACTCCACCTCCCACATATCACTTTCCAATAATCTACACCCTTCCATCAAAATCATTTCTAGTAACATTTCCGATCAACTGATTCAACACTCCATTCCTGTCACTCATGCACCAACCTATTTTAATTCTCCTCACTCTACCTCCCACGTAACACTTCCAAATAATTTACATCTTTCATTTAAAATCATATCCAGTCACATCTATAATCAACCGATTCAACACCCCGCTCCTGTCACACTTGCTCCAACCAATATTAATTCTTTATCAAGCACCCCTGTCATTTCCACTTCTATCTGCTCATCTACCTCGACTCCTACCAGCTCTGTCCGTCCACCACTTCCACGAAATCGTTTTCCTTCGCGCGATCGCTGTATAATCATATCAAACTTAAAGCTTTCCGAATCTGCTTCTCCACAATCTCGCCTCGATGATGATGTATCTGCTTTCAGGTCTATCCTAGCAACCATTCTTCCTGATGATAACCCATCACTCTTCAATAATATCGCTCCTGTATCCTTTATTCGTTTAAACAAATCCACTAAATCCAATCATCTCAGTCCTCCACTCTTAAAAATCGTTTTCCGACATAGTTCACATGCCTCTTCGGTACTCTCCCAACGTTTTAAACTTCTTACCACTTCATCTACTTGCCGTATCTTTCCTGACCGCTCCCCTTCTGATATCGCCCAGCTCAATTTAGCTCGCATTGAGAAACATCGACATTAAACAAACGGCGAGTCACCCTTATCTATACGTCAAGTCAACGGAAATTTTCACGTCCTGCGCACTAGGCCAAAAATACAATAGCGTCCCGTCGCTCACACGGTCTTCACTGCCAGTCGATCTCGCTCCTGAACATACTTTTCGTCTTAGTCTTTTTAACACTCGCTCCATTCTTCATAAAGCTGATCTGCTCCTTGATATCTTCGATCAATTATCTATCGATATTCTCTGCATTACCGAATCCTGGCACTCTGACTCTGACGATCTTGCTATTCGTCGTCTATGTCGCTCTGGTTGTTCTTTAGTTGAATCAGCTCGTCCAATTGTCTCTTCCACATCTCCTGCTTCTAACCATGGCGGTATCGTTGCCATTGCTCATCACCCAACATCTCTACGTAAAATTAATGTTAACATCCGTTGCACTTCTTTCGGATTGCTAATATGCAGATCATCAACTCCTTTCCCTCATGAACTTGTGATTGTATACCGTTCAGGCTCAGCTGCCCCTCACATATGTTCTTTAGCGAGCTTGCAGATCTTCTTTCTCACTGTTCATTGTATTATACTCCTTCATTTGTTCTCGGTGACTTTAACATTCGTCTTGATCACCCTGCTGACTGACTCTATCACTTTAACTAATCTTTTTCTGATTTTAACTATAAATTACTTTACACAAGCCCAACTAATATTCTCGGCGGTGCTCTTGACATCATTGCTGTTCCTAACTGCTTCAATGACTATACCTACATGTCAATTACTGATCCTGGTTTGTCCGATCATTTCCTTATCAATCGTACTCTTACTCGTCACCATCATCCTTCTCCGCCTCCAACATTATCCACACAAAGTCGACCCTAGAAACTTCTCGATATCCCTATTCTCTGCTCAGCCTTACTCAATTCTTCACTCTTTTCACTTCCTCTTAAGTATCTCTCCCGATGATCTCTTCATTTTGTTTGATTCTGAACTTACCAACATCCTTAATAGCCTTCTGCCTATTCGATCAAGACATTTTCACCGATCGCGCCATGCTCCCTGATTCGATTCAGAGTGTATTCTTTCTAAGCGTTGACTCCGTCACTATTTTCGTGTGTATAATCGCTTTCTTTAACATTGTCCCAACTCACTCCCCCCCAAATCTCCGTGATTAATATTTTTATCTACGCCGTTCACATATCATTCCTTTACGTACTTTACGTACTCTCTTCTGGCGAAATCAACACGAGTCCTCTTCCAACTCTAAATCTCAATGGAAAATCATAAACTCAATTCTTTCACGAACATCTACCCCTTGCAACATAAATCATGGTGAATCTTCTTCTTATCTGCAATCTAAGCTATCTAATTTAATTTCCGTTCTACCCATATGCCCTTGTATCCTCTCATGTCTTTTAATACTTCCCTCCCAGAGCTATTCCACCTTCTTCCCGTTTCGTCTGGCGAAGTTTCTTCGGGTCTTCTGTCATTACCTAATAAAACCTCTTCTTCTGACCCAATTCCCAACAACTTGCTTAAAAAATCTGCTCATCTATCTCACTCTTCCTAACCACTTTGTTCAACTTGTCTTTCCGCAGTCGCACATTTTCTTCCTACTGGAAATGCGCCACTGTTCGCCCTCTCCTCAAAAAGCAATCTCTCGACCCTTCAATACCATCTTCGTACCGTACTATCTCACTTCTTCCAACCCTCTCTAAACTCCTTAAGCGTCTCGTTGTCAAGCAAGTTAATACATATCTCTTTTCCTCCAACTTATTTCAACCCTTCCAAGCCGCTTTTCGCTCTAATCACTCCACTGAAATTGGATGTCTTAAAGTTTATAACGACTTACTCATTTTGCGCGATCAAAAATTATGTAGTGGCATAGTTTCTCTTGATCTATCATATACTTTCGACATTGTCGATCACTCGATTCTTCTCCATAATATTCGTCATGATTATAGCTTCTCTTTACACACTGTGGCTTGGTTTACTTCATATCTATCAAACCGTACTTTTCGCGTTTGTTCTAACTCTTCTCTCTCGCGTCATTCTTCCATCCCGTCTGGTGTTTCGCAAGGCTCCGTATTAGGCCATTTGCTTTTCTCTCTTCTTCTCGGTGATTTATCTTCTATTTCTCATACATTTAACTCCCATGTTATGTAATATGCTGATGATATTATCATATATGATCACGCACCTACTTATCGTATTCAGGATCTTAGTGTTTCTTTTTCTAGCTGTCTTTTCTCGATTTCCAATCGTATTTCTTCCCTTCGCCATTCTCTGAATCCTGGTAAATCTAAAATTATGTGGATCCTACCTCAACGCTTCGGCTTAGAACCTCCCTCCGTATCATTAAATTTTACAATTCTCCCTATCGTTGACAATCTCGTTTTCTTAGCTTCCATTTTGACAACAGACTTACACTAAAACCTTTCGTTAAAGATAAAGTACGCTCATCTACCCTTATTCTCCGCAACCTTCGTCAAATACGTAAATTGATCGATTTTCCTTCTTGTATGACTCTCATATCTTCTCTCCTTTTTCCTAGACTCGATTATTGTCTTGGTCTATTTTCCAACTCACATAAATTTACTCTTCTTCCACTACAATGCATCGTCAACGCAGCCGTTTGAATTCTCCTCCGTCTTCGTCGTTTTGATCATACATCCTACCATCTTGCTTCTCTCGATTTGCATACAGTTTATTGCCGTGTTCAAATTCGTTTTCTTCTCGTTGTTTTCCGCCTTGTAACTTTTCATACCCCTTCATTTTTCAACCTTCCTTTTCTTGATAATTCTCGTCCCTGTTATTTGCGTTCGTGTAGTTCCCTTCTTTTACATGTCCCAAATTACTCTACCTCCTTTGGACTCCACTCCTTCCCGGTGGCTGATCCTCTATCGTGGAATCATCTGCATATTCATATACGCCAATCAACTTCCCTGCCGTGCTTCAAACGCTAAATCCGATCACATTTAAACAATTTATCTGCTTGAATTTTTCATTTTGTGTTAGTGGACTTGTAAGCGTACAGCTGGCACGCATTTGCCACGTTAAATAAATTTGTATTATTATTAAATAATAATAACTTTCCATATGAGTAAGCCAAAATAAAAACCAGGTCTAAATTATTGGCATTTGGAAAATTGATTAGAATTAAATTGAAAATATGCGATCCAAAGAACTTGATACCATTCTGGATTGAGGAACATATTGTGAGTATAAGGGTGGATTTCGCATGTTGTTTAATTAAGTACTCCACCCGATATGATATACGAATCACCAGGGACATCTCCTGAGCTGCGGCAGAAAATTAAATATGAATATCTACGACGAAGTGGATGGGGGCTTGTTAGATCCATTAAGAACTTTCCATACAATGTATGTATCTCCCTAATCAAAATGCTTATCACTGAGCAGTATCTTTTAAAGATTACCGCTTTAAAAATTCGTTCCAAAAATTCGATGGCGATCCATCTCTCCTATGTGTCTTCTCCACTAGACTCTTTCGCCACAACACACGGTTTCCGCCTCGGTCTCCTCAACACTAGATCTATTCTCAATAAATCCGATCTTATCCTCAACCTATTCACCAAGCAATCCATCGATCTCTTCTGCCTCACCGAATCCTGGCACTCAGATTCCGACGACCTTTCCATTCGCCGTCTGCTCTCTACCGGTTGCTCCCTAGTCGAATCCGCCCGCCCCCTCAGCTCATGCCCTTCTAAATTCTCTAATCATGGCGGCATCGTCGCATTCGCGCGTCACCCCGCGTCTCTTCGCAAAATCAATCCCCCTTTCAGTCCTTGCTCTTTTGAATTGCTTACTTGTCGTTATTCTAACCCCCTTACTCTAGATCTCGCCATTGTATACCGTCCTGGTTCATCAGCTCCTACTGCCTTATTTTTTACCGAACTCGGTGACCTCCTTTCTCATTGTTCTTTGTCCTCAATCCCTTCACTCGTTCTAGGCGACTTCAATATCCGCCTAGACCGCCCCTCTTCCACGGATTCCATCCGGTTCATCAACATTCTATTTAACTACAATTACAAACTAATCTCCACTGCCCCCACACAAATACTTGGTGGAGCACTCGACATCATCGCTGTCCCCGATCATTTTGCTGCCTACACCTGCCCCATGGTGTAGGCAGCAATGGTGCCAACACCTGCCCCATGGTGTGGGCACGGTGCCCACACCGTCGCTTGCACCGTGCCCTATGGTTTGACATCCAATGCCTACTCTCAAAGCGTCGACTCCGCCATGCTTTTCGAATCTATCACCGCTCTCTCAGACGCGATTTCCGCTCAATCACTCCGTCTTTCCGTGATTCCTATCTTGCTCTTCGCCGGTCTCATCTCCACCTACTACGTACCAAATGCAACTCCTTCTGGCAGCATAAAATCATCACTTCATTCAACTCTAAGAATCTCTGGCATACTTTTAACTCAATCCTGGCTCGTTCCTCTACGCCTTGCAACATCAATGCTAATGATTATTCGTCATTTCTCCAGACTAAAGTATCCACGCTGCTCTCTCACACCCCGGTCTCCATCCCATCCCACTCTGCCCAGTCTACACTCATCCTTCCGGAACTCTTTCATCTTCTCCCTGTATCACCTACAGAAGTATCATCTGTCCTCATGTCCTTGCCCAACAAAACCTCACCTGCCGATCCCCTGCCTACCCACATATTAAAATCTATATGCTCATCGATATCCCCATTTCTCACAACCTTGTTTAACTCGTCCATCCGCAGTCGTATCTTCCCTTCACACTGGAAATCCGCAATCGTTCGTCTCCTCCTTAAGAAACAATCGCTCGACCCCTCCCTTCCTTCTAGCTATCGCTCCATTTCACTACTCCCTACTCTTTCAAAGCTCTTAGAACGCCTCATCTTAATACAAATCAACGCTTATCTCTCCTCATCCAATCTGTACCCTCCTTTCCAATCCGCTTTCCGCTCTAATCACTCGACAGAAATCGCATGCATAAAAGTGTACAACGACTTACTCATTTCTCGAGACAAGGCTCTATATAGTGTTCTCATCTCCCTCGACCTCTCCTCCGCATTCGACATTGTCGACCACTCCGTCCTCCTTTCTCGCCTTCGTTATGATTACGGCTTTTCTTCCTCCTCCGTAGCATGGTTCGCCTCATATCTATCCGACCGTTCATTTCGCGTCTGTTCTAATTCATCATCCTCCCCTCCCATCCCTATTTTTCGCGGGGTTCCACAAGGTTCAGTCCTAGGTCCCATGCTTTTCTCTCTTTTGCTTGGCGATCTCTCTCCATTTATCAAACCTTACTCCTTTAACGTCATGCAATACGCCGATGACATTCTAATCTATGCTCATGCACCCGCACATCGCATACACGATATCGGCATTTCTGCCTCCAACTGTCTTTCTTCTATCTACAAACGTCTCTCCAATCTCCATCCCGTTCTAAACGCCGAAAAGACCAAAATAATGTGGATCCTCCCCCGTAAACCAAGCATATCTCCTCCCATTATATCTTTTGCCTCATCGATCATCCCTATAGTCCACAATCTCACTTTCTTAGGCTTCCATTTCGATGATCACCTTTCCCTTAAACCCTTCGTCCGTGACAAGGTCCGCTCGTCTAACTTAATTCTTCGTGACATCCGCCGTATCCGCCCCCTTATCGACTTCCGTTCTTGTATGTCGCTTCTTTCATCGCTTCTTTTCCCTAAAATCGATTACTGCCTTAGCCTTTTCGCCAATTCTCCAAAATCCATCATCCTACCCCTACAACGAATAATCAACACCGCCTTTCGAGTGCTCTTTCGTCTCCGTCGCTTCGACCACACATCCACATATTTTGCCCAACTCTCCTGGCCCACCATCCACATCCGCATCAAACTCCGCCTTCTTCTCGTTACTTTTCGTCTCATCGCTGTCGGCTCCCCATCGTTCATCAACCTTCCTTTCTTAGACGATACTCGCCCCACCTCGCTATCGCTTCGTTCCTGTCATACCCTCTTACTCCACGTTCCTAATTACTCCAACAACTACGGTCTCCGATCCTTCCTCGTCGCCGCCTCACTCGCCTGTAATAAACTCCCTCTCGACGTCCGCCGCGCTCCCTCCTTTATCACATTCAAACACCTCCTCCGTTCACACCTTCTCGACACCTGATTCACAGTTTTGTTTTGTTGTGGTCATGTAAGCGTGCGCTGGCACGCATTTGCCACGTTAAAATAAATTCTTTTTTTACACCACACTGTTCATCTCTGATCCTGGTCTATCCGATCACTTTCTTATCACCCTTGATCTCACTCACAACAACACCCCTCCTCACACACCTACAATTCTACGTCGCCCTTGGAGAAATCTTGACCTCTCCCTTCTCCGCTCTGCCTTACTCAAATCATCTCTATCATTACCCACAATAACAAAATCATCTCCTCACGATCTCGCCTTTCTTTTCGACTCTGAACTCACATCCACTCTCGATATTCTCTTGCCCTTCAAGTCTCACCCACACCGTCGCTTGCACCGTGCCCCATGGTTTGACATCCAATGCCTACTATCAAAGCGTCGACTCCGCCATGCTTTTCGAGTCTATCACCGCTCTCTCAGACGTGATTTCCGCTCGATCACTCCGTCTTTCCGTGATTCCTATCTTGCTCTTCGCCGGTCTCATCTCAACCTACTACGTACCAAATGCAACTCCTTCTGGCAGCATAAAATCATCACTTCATTCAACTCTAAGACTTTCTGGCATACTTTTAACTCAATCCTGGCTCGTTCCTCTACGCCTTGCAACATCAATGCTAATGATTATTCGTCATTTCTCCAGACTAAAGTATCCACGCTGCTCTCTCACACCCCGGTCTCCATCCCATCCCACTCTGCCCAGTCTACACTCATCCTTCCGGAACTCTTTCATCTTCTCCCTGTATCACCTACAGAAGTATCATCTGTCCTCATGTCCTTGCCCAACAAAACCTCACCTGCCGATCCCCTGCCTACCCACATATTAAAATCTATATGCTCATCGATATCCCCATTTCTCACAACCTTGTTTAACTCGTCCATCCGCAGTCGTATCTTCCCTTCACACTGGAAATCCGCAATCGTTCGTCTCCTCCTTAAGAAACAATCGCTCGACCCCTCCCTTCCTTCTAGCTATCGCTCCATTTCACTACTCCCTACTCTTTCAAAGCTCTTAGAACGCCTCATCTTAATACAAATCAACGCTTATCTCTCCTCATCCAATCTGTACCCTCCTTTCCAATCTGCTTTCCGCTCTAATCACTCGACAGAAATCTCATGCATAAAAGTGTACAACGACTTACTCATTTCTCGAGACAAGGCTCTATATAGTGTTCTCATCTCCCTCGACCTCTCCTCCGCATTCGACATTGTCGACCACTCCGTCCTTCCTTTCTCGCCTTCGTTATGATTACGGCTTTTCTTCCTCCTCCGTAGCATGGTTCGCCTCATATCTATCCGACCGTTCATTTCGCGTCTGTTCTAATTCATCGTCCTCCCCTCCCATCCCTATTTTTTGCGGGTCCCACAAGGTTCAGTCCTAGGTCCCCTGCAATTAAGGTCATGCAATATGCCGATGACATTCTAATCTATGCTAATGCACCCGCACATCGCATACACGATATCGGCATTTCTGCCTCCAACTGTCTTTCTTCTATCTACAAACGTCTCTCCAATCTCCATCTCGTTCTAAACCCCGAAAAGTCCAAAATAATGTGGATCCTCCCCCGTAAACCAAACATATCTCCTCCCACTGTATCTTTTGCCTCATCGATCATCCCCATAGTCCACAATTTCACTTTCTTAGGCTTCCATTTCGATGATCACCTTTCCCTTAAACCCTTCGTCCGTGACAAGGTCCGCTCATCTAACTTAATTCTCCGTGACATCCGCCGTATCCGCCCCCTTATCGACTTCCGTTCTTGTATGTCTCTTCTTTCATCGCTTCTTTTCCCTAAAATCGATTACTGCCTTAGCCTTTTCGCCAATTCTCCAAAATCCATCATCCTACCCCTACAACGAATAATCAACACCGCCGTTCGAGTGCTCTTTCGTCTCCGTCGCTTCGACCACACATCCACATATTTTGCCCAACTCTCCTGGCCCACCATCCACATCCGCATCAAACTCCGCCTTCTTCTCGTTACCTTTCGTATCATCGCTGTCGGCTCCCCATCGTTCATCAACCTTCCTTTCTTAGACGATACTCGCCCCACCTCGCTATCGCTGCTTTGTCGTCATACCCTCTAACTCCACGTACCCAATTACTCCAACAACTATGGTCTCAGATCCTTCCTCGTCGCCGCTCCACTCGTCTGGAATCAACTCCCTCTCGACGTCCGCCGCGCTCCCTCCTTTATCACATTCAAACACCTCCTCCGTTCACACCTTCTCGACACCTGATTCACAGTTTTGTTTTGTTGTGGTCATGTAAGCGTGCGCTGGCACGCATTTGCCACGTTAAAATAAATCATTTATTTACCGCTTAAGAATTTGGACAGCTACATGGCCATTCGTATGTTTTCAAATATAAAAAAATAATGAATTATTAAAGTAAAAAACACAATTCAAATATTGACCGATACAAAGCTTTATATGTTCGACTAATTGGCATCGCTGCTAATCATTGAAATAGCATGTTACTTCAATTTGTAAAGTTCTTAAGAAATCAATTTAAGAATATATGATATTTTATTACTTTATTTTCAAGTTATGATGCACATCTATGGAGCAATTCTTTTTTGAAAAACTTAAAAATAAAATAAAGTGGGATAGATCGCAAAAAAAAATAGTGAAATGGAGATCAAGTACGGATATATGAGGGACGTTATGTATTCTGTATTCTCAGGTTTTAACTCACGGTTTATTCAATAAAACTTGTAGTCAATATATCATCTAAATTCTAGAATGATTACTAATTACGATGATTCAATAAATAAATCAATTTATAATTGATTTAGTCAATCACGATCTCATACTTTGAGATCGTGATTTATTTTTTATAAAAAAAATAGAATAAAAATAATAAAAAATTTATAAAAATTCATTTTTATATATTTAATTATTTCAAACTTTATTTTAAATAATTAAAAAATTTTAAATATTAAGCCTTAAATATTAATTATTAATTTTAATATAAACTATTAATTATTAATTTTAATATTAAATATAAAATTTTAAATTTTATTAATTAAATAAATTTAATAAAAATTTATTTTTATATATTTATATATATGATTTATTTTTTATATTTTCTTTAATAATATCATAATTATCAAACAAAAACTCTGAGTTCTGCGATAATTATTGTTATCTGATAGTTTTACTTACTTAAAGGTAGTCGTTTACTGAAAGCCTAGATATTAAATTTGCGATTTTAATTTATTTATTATTTATTATAGTGTACAAGTTACTAGCCGCAAATTGCTGTTTCAACTGTTCACAAATTACATTTTAAAATATCAATTAAAATACATCCACGAATCCAAATTAGAGTTCACAATCCACTTCAGCAGCATCTTCTTGAAGTGTCTATTGCTAGTAGCATTGACGACGTCTTCAGGCAGCGAATTCCAAACATTCAATGCGCGGTGGGAAAGCCTACTCACACTCCTTATTTTGCCATGGGGGAATTTAAATAACGTAAGGGAGTGACCTCTGCGACGCGAATTTCTCAATTTTATCGAATTGGATGGGAACCCCTCTTTTCCACGAACCAAATGCCACATCGCTACAAGATCTAAATATAGTAGCCTCTGGGCTGTTGAAGGCATTTTTAAGCAAGCTAGGCGCTCATTGTAAGAATAAAGAGATGTAATGCAAAGTTTGGTTCCTCTACGTAAAATCGACTCGGTCTTTTTCATCTCAGCCTTGGTGGATGGAAAAGTTGATGCGATGCAGTATTCCACATGCGGACGGACTAACGCACAGTAGAGATGCTTAAATAATTTTGGATGCAGCTTACTAAATGTGTTCTTAATACAATACAAGGCCTTCATGGCTTTACCGTAGATATAATCGGTATTCGGTCGTGTTTTAAGGTCGTTATTCAAAATAATCCCTAGGTCTCTATGAACAGAAATGTTGTGAAGCTTATAACATCCTAAATAGAATTCATGATCAGATTTACATTTGCCGAGTTTCATATGAACGCACTTATCTACATTTATGGTCATACCGGTAGCACTGCTCCAGTCGTAGATTGTCTGGAGATCATGTTGTAGATGCCGGCCATCAGGATCTGAGATGCTATCGCACCACACTTTCACATCGTCTGCGAATGCCAGGCAGGGACTGTTTATGCGTAACAGAAGATCATTGAGAAATATAATAAAAAGCAAGGGACCAAGGACTGTACCTTGCGGAACTCCGGATTTAACTAACCTAGTAGAAGACATGCTATTGCCAACCCTCACCTGAAATGATCTCCCGTCCAAAAAATCACGAATCCAATTGCATAACATGGAGGATACTCCGTAGTGTGCTAACAACCTAATCATCCCATCATGAGGGACGCGATCGAAGGCTTTCGAAAAATCAATAAAGATTATATCGAGTGAGCTACCAAAACTTAACGACTGGGTCCAAGTTTCGCGCGCGGTAAGCAAGTTCGTCAAACAAGAACGGGAGTGACGAAAACCATGTTGAGCGGACGATAGTATACCAAGAGAGACAAGATGATCGTAGACTCTAGTGCTGATGGCGCGTTCGAGAACTTTGCACAGAGAAGAGGTTAAGCTTATTGGCCTATAATCACCACATGATGATGCAAAAAATTTTTTGGGAATAGGAACAACGGTTGCAGTTTTCCAATCTTCTGGGACACTGCCAGTGGCCAGAATTTTATCAAAGATAATAGTCAGGAATGGTGCCAGGTAACTCGATAAAGCTTTGAGCAGGTATGGGGAGATGTCATCGGGGCCAGCTGCGCTAAAAGGACGAATATTATTGAGATAATCTTGAATTTCAGTAACGCAAATTGGCCGGGATTCATTACGCGGAGGGATAGAGCACCCGTACCATATCATATGAGAATCGCAATGTGGTAAAGTGGATAAAGAGAACGAGGATGCGAAGGTCTCAGCTATATCAGTTTCATTTGTAACCAAGCCACATTCAGAGTGCACATGCTTGATTGCAGAGTTGAGCGTTCCGTTTTGCCGAGCATATGACCAAAATAGCTTGGGGTTGCGATTAACTTCCTGATGATTGTAGATTCGAATTTATCACGTTTTAACGTTTTCATACGAGTACAGACGTTCCTAAGATACCTATAAATGTTGGCGTAATACGGAAGCGAACGAGATAACTTCCAAAGACGATTTCGTACTCGCAACATCAATCTCAGGTCCTTATCGAACCAAACAGGATATTTAGTATTTGGCGAGATGATACGCTTTGGTGCAAACACGTCAGAAATACCTAAAAGGTAATCCCCAATCACTTTTAGTGAGACTTCTTTAGTATTTGTTAAAGATAGTGGACGACGTTGACAGAAAGATAAAATTTGCTCATCAAGCACTTTTGACCAAACCCGTTTTACGATGGGAGCCGTAAAATGGCGGAATTTAAAGTTTGGGGTGACCTGTAGTGATAGCACGCAGTGGTCAGAGTTACCTATCGGTGGAAGATAATCCACTCGAGCTATGTCTTCAAGACGTTTGGAAAAAACCAAGTCAAGTATAGTATCATTATTATGGGAAGAAAATCGTGTGGGCTCTTGAATGTGTTGTACTAGTAAGAGTTCATCAGCGAGGAAGTGGGATATTTCTCTTTCTACGACGGTGCCATCATCAAATATTGTTTGCCGCCAATCTGATCTAGGTAGGTTGAAGTCTCCTAGAAGAAGGAAATGAGAACTGATACTTATCGATCGCAATACTGACTTCAGAAGATTACAATCAGTGATCATAGAAGGTGAGCGATATACAACGCAGAGACTGATACCAACACGATCATACCCAATATGAAAGGTAATACTCTCGAACGAGCCTTGCGGATCACAAACTTGATCGATGCCAGAAATTAGCAAATGGTCTCGAACGTACACTGCAACACCGCCCCCTCGCATACTGGACCTCCTGTCCCCTCGAAGTAGACGATAACCTGGAATATTTACAGTGGCATCCAAGATGTGTTCATGTAGCCATGACTCACTAACACAGAATATATCATACGCATTAACCTCAACATGGTATCGAAGCTCTACAAGTTGTGCAGGAAGACTTCGTAAATTTGAATAACCTACCGATAAATAGCAACGAGTTGCATTGGAATCCTTTTTGGTTTTACTAAGGCACGGTCTATCAAATACAATCAGATACCCTAAGGAATGGTCAGTGTTCTCTGAATTTACATGGAAACAGGGGTCCCGACAGTTAAAGGAGCCAACTGTTTCCAACGTACGACAGGACGCCACTTGACAACCCGAAAATCCCGTATGCATATATTAGCCTCACCTTGAGAAAGCCGGTGTCTCAATTCGATGTTTGCTTTTCGTAATTGTAATCGCTCATCTGGCGAAAGATCACGAAGGATACGAAATGGCAACCCCCTAAGACGATATCCACGTGATAACAACATGCGCACATGATCACTAGAGGACAATATCACCTTCAACAGTCTTGGTTTCTCCTGTGTTCTTTTACCAAGCCGAAATAGCTTCTTCACGTGTATAGACGATGCTAACTCTTCATCACCTTCATGCAATAGATGGGATAATACCTTACGCAAAATAGACACGTCATGGTCCATATGTTCCTGTGAGTTTGCGGAATTGGACTCAGTAAGTTCGCTGAATAACACGCTATATGACCTGTCATAATGATGCCGAGTTATCTCAACCGACTTCGCATGTCGAACTTCACTATTTTCTGTAGGGGAAAAGTTCGATGCTATATGGGTTGGGGATCTGTTGTCTGAAGACGTGCACAAGCTGGACGACGAATTTGCTTGGACACTGGTGTCATTGTTGTCGATAATTGGCTTATCACATGGTGCAACATTTATAAGAGCATGCTTTGAATTCAATGAAGTCCGTAAAACACTGTCGCCCATCCGGCATTGAGGCTCAACTTCAATGTTGGAACTTGTGGCATTTACTACTGATTTAGGAGGCAAGTAATTTTCTAGCGTAGATGAAATGATGTGCGAATCGTCATCAGAAACTATCTTAGTAATCGTATATGACCTCTCATGTCCCCTTTTCCACACTCGAGTTGGCGTTGAAGCCACAGAAAGGCTATTATCATGTTGTGTTTTACTCTGGACGTGAGGGGAGATCTCTAGTTGATCGGCTTGTTTTGTGGTGTCTGTACATGAATTGGTACATTGGTTATTATCATTATCATCGGTAGGTTTGTTTTGCTCACTCCTCGTAGCCCTTCGTATAACAGCACTGCAAAAGCCGCACATGAATGATCGCAAGTGATATATCGCCTGATCTTTACTCTTGACTTTGACAATGCTCCACACATCACAGTTTGGCGCATCGCAGCCTACTTCTAACTGAGTGTAACAGTCGTCAGATAATGAGTTATTGATTCTGCCCTTCTTATATTTTTTGGTCATTGTAATCGTGAGACAACGAGGTATTCGCTTGTATGTTATTATATTGTTCCGTTTAAGTAATCCTGGATTGATCAGGAACTGGATTGATTGTAAGTAATCCTGGATTGATCAGGAATGTTTGTTATTTATTGTATTTACTTTAGATTTTAAGTATTTAACAATCAAGACAATTTTAGCTAATATCGTTAAACTATCTAAAATCTGTGTATATTAATCTCTCAAACTTTTTTAGGTGAAAAAACCCCCTCACATATACGGTGCAAGAGTTCCAAATGGCAATTGATACATTGCTTGGGACGGGTTCAGGCCTAGATGATCATCTAGCTGAATCGGCGCTCACTTTGCCGGACGCCAATGATGAGCCCTATGCCTATGTCCTAGTAATAGACACCCAAGAAAGGATCCAATTGGATTACGAGTACTGGGAAGAAGAGGCTTTATATAGGGCTTATCAGCCTAGGGTACATAACGTGTACCCTACGCAATCTCGAAGGGCAGCTCAAGATTTGCTTCTTGACTGGGCTTTTGAAACTTTCAAGCGGCAGAGCGGTAGGGGTATTGAGCAAAATAGATGTCAACTCCCTATAGCTCATTTCCCTGCTGAAACTGTCAGGAATCTGATCCATCACTCCACAGGTAGAGACCCTGGGATGATGCATGCAATTTTCTCGGTGATCCCTGATTTATTCAGGCCACCAATTAGAGAAATTGTAGATCAGATATCAGGAGAGGACGTGTATGCAGTTCTACAACAGAATCTCATACAATTGATGAAAGGTAACCTGACTGTTAACGAGTATCTAGACATACTCAGTCAGCAAGAACCAACGTCAATAGTCCTGGCGCACCAAGACATGTTCATTGAACGTGAATTGGAAGACATTGATCTTGGATCGTTGTTAGGAGAGATTGTTCGGATACGATCTACATCGTACCAACGACATCCTGAGGTATCTGATGTGGCTGACATCCCTCGACTTTTAGAACAAAGTCAGGCACCAGGATATGTACGTTCAATATTCCGTAATGGAGTAAGAATTGAAACCATGCCGGTGAGTTGGCGTCGTTGGCGTTCTAACGTAAGTCCTGCACTTACTAAAGCCATTCGATATCACATCAAGAAGGGTATAATAGCTCCTTTACCAAAAAAGACTAAACCTCAATACTGCTCTAGGGTTTTCTTGATTCCCAAGAAAGATTCCTATAGGCTGATATATGATGGGCGGATATGGGATGGGTGTAAAACCCCAGATTGCTATCTGCCGTCCATATATCAGGTCCTTGATAGAGAGCATATTGTATGTAAGGATTGGTATGTTAAAATTGATTTTAAATCAATGTTCTACCAAATTCCTTTATGCCCTTCTGATTGGCTAAAAACGGCCTTTGAATACAATGGTATTTACTATCATTATAAGGTCGTGCCTTTCGGAATACCTTGGGGCCCCTTCTGGGCGCAAATGGTTGGCAATGCCATCACACATTTCGCTCGTAAACAAGGGGTAGAAGCATGGACTCATATTGATGATATGATCCTATCGCATAACTCTAAGACAGCTGTGCGTAAGCTTCTTTCTCTCTGCAAAAGTGGAAATCTGTCTCTAAATCTAGAGAAGAGCATTCTTAGACCTCGTAAGAAAATAATTTTCTTAGGGGGAACTTGGTCGACAGATGGCGTCAAGATCACCTCAGATGCATTATCACGCTTTAGGGCGGCGGTAGCGTATTTGAGAATTTTGAAATCGCCAGTCTCTAGTCGCCAAGGAATGCGTTTGAGAGGTCTGATAAACTATTATCTATCTTTCTTTTCCACTGCGCACAAGCTCCTATACCAGGATGAGCCATGGCAGTCCTGGTTTCTGGAGTGGCTCATTGATAAGGAGCCCCTGATTTTACCTAAACAACAAAGAGCATGCCATGAACAAATCTTCGTGGATGCTACCCAAAATCAAATTGGGATTGTTGGTTTAGAAGGGAAGGTACATACATATGAATTACCATATGAACTTCCTATATTTGAGGCTGAGCTCCTAGCCGCCTGGTGTGGTCATCAACTATACCCAGACGCAGAGATATATACCGATAACATAGGAGTATATTATTCAGTCCTCAAAGGGAGAGCGAAAACGGTTCCTATGGGGAATCTTTTCCTACAGGAATTGCATGGTACTCCTATAAAATGGATGCCAACGGATAAAAATCCAGCAGACATTCCAAGTAGTTGGTAGTTACCGCGACACTCTCCTTTTTGCTTGTTTCTACATCTTCTGACATCACAGCTAATTCCCACATAGCTACGTGTCTTCCGTGTCGATTATATCTACTCGAAATCACACGCGATATCACTTCGTCTGACAGCGAAGGCAGAAGTATTTTTTCAAGAAAAAGCAAAAAAAAAATCTGCTGTCTTCCTTCCTGCTTTGTGGCGATGCTTGCACGAGTTTGTGAGAGCTAATTTCAAGGTATTTATACCCTGTGAAATTGACACGTGATTATGTGTGGGAATAAGCAGTGCTCTCAGTGCAAGATGGTAGAAGACAGATGATAGAATTATGTATCAATAATTGCATATCAAAATTATATTTCAATTTTTTCATGAGAATATAATAAATCAGTAGAAGTCTATGTGCAAGCATCGCCACAAAGCAGGAAGGAAGACAGCAGAAATTTTGAGTCGCCCCTAATTCACAACGGAACGATCATCATCTAATATTTCGGTCTTCAGAGCACAAGCGACATCCGATACCATACTACCTGAGCAACAACAGAACATGCTGGAGCAGATGATGCACGCAATTGCCCGACTTGAACGAAATGTGCACGACTTGCAGTTTAAAGTACAGACTCAATCAACGAACACGACGGACGTAACAATGACTCCGATTATGGAAAACGCCTTCACTAAGGAGGATACAGCGGAGTTAATAGTTCGAATAGAAGCTGCTTTGAACAATACACGAGCCAAGCCGCGAGATACCCACGAACTGGCCGCGTACCTTGGAATGCTGAAAGCTATGACGGAAGAAGAGCTGGAGTACAATGTGGCTAAAGAATGGTACCAGCTTTTCTTCCGTCGTGTCGTCACTATCTTTATGGCAGTGACGCAAGGATGGCAAGCAGTAGCGCCTCAGTTACCTCGTGTGACTGGGGTGGTTGCTGACTTTGCCAGACGAATAGGCCTTGATTTGAACAGGCCTCAGCTTCCCTTCACCCAGCATACATATTCTCGTGATATGAATTTGGCGGTAAGGACTCAAAACAACAAGCCGCAAAACTCGAAGAAAAAGCGCAAATGAGTTATTTGTGTTAGTAAACAAAAAGAATTACATTTTCTTTTTTTTCTACCTCATGGGAAAGCGAGGTTTGTTTTTAAGTTTTGGGTTCTGCTAGTTTAAAAGGAAGGGATGCAGTACTATCTGAGGAAACGGCGCTCAAGTGAGACGAGGGTCATCTGATCAACCTGAACTTTGAAAAGGCGTACGCCCTCAGAGAAAAGCTCTGTCCCAAATACAACTATTGACTATGACTGGTAGGGGTCTTATTTGAACCTTGCTGTTTACTCCCTATAGGTCATTAGGCAGTGGTTGTATTTATCATTTTATCAAACTACAGAATATCAAAGATTAAGTATACTCACTAGACACGGCTGAAATAGGCTCTCTAGTTTTTTGAGTATATTTTTTTCTTTAAGTGATACAGCATTCTGGCAATGTTTATCACATTAGATTACTTGCAGACATGCAATAATCGGGGATATACTCTTTCTAAGATATTATCCTTCAGTCCTATAGCAAGTACAGCATACTTCATAGGTTTGTCTGGTTTAAATTCCGCTTAAAAAGAACAGCCTAGTGATTACAAGATGCTAATTACCTAGACTTTATCAGGAAACGTCTGTTATACATAGACTTCTACTGATTTATTATATTCTCATGAAAAAATTGAAATATAATTTTGATATGCAATTATTGATACATAATTCTATCATCTGTCTTCTACCATCTTGCACTGAGAGCACTGCTTATTCCCACACATAATCACGTGTCAATTTCACAGGGTATAAATACCTTGAAATTAGCTCTCACAAACTCGTGCAAGCATCGCCACAAAGCAGGAAGGAAGACAGCAGAAATTTTTTATTAACTTTTTTAACTTGTTAGTCCAAAAGGATCTAAATGACCATTAGCTCCAAACGTTTACAAAACCATTAGTTTCAAAAGGATCTGGTGCCGTTAACGTAGATTGCGCTGCCCATATCCCTAATTTTTATCTTTGCTAGATTGATGGAGAGATTTTTACTTACTTTATAAAAGCCACATTATCAAGATTTTCTTGATGATGATTAGTTTGCATATAGACCAGCCAAGTCAACTACCAATGCCTTGATCAGGATATATAATAGTGTTCTATGCGCAATTGACAGGAAAATGGTTGTGAGAATGATTCAACTTGATCTTACACAAACATATGATAAAATTGATTACGATATATTAATTCGTAAGTTAAGTATCACATTGCCGCTTTGAATGGTTAAGTGGATACATAATTATCTCACAGACAGAGCACAAAGGATCAAATGCGAGGGGATCATCTCGAGTATTTGTAAGGTAGTAAAAAAATTTTGGTTTCTTATAAACATACAATTATTCCTGTCAGTTCCGCTCGCTACGCTCGCGGATTGAGCTCAATCTATCGATAAAAGGTCATGCCTAAAAAAGCGCGATCTCAGATCCCTGTTCCTGATCAAGAATCTTCCACATCGGAATGCAATGATGGTTATACCAGCTTTGAAGTTGGATGCGATTCCAAAGATTGCGATGTATGGACACTTGTTCGTGTTAAAATATCCGACCACTCGGTGTATAAACGTAAACATTTCACTTGCGGTTTTTGTACATCAGTACGACTACTACAGTTATCCTGCTCATCTACTCCTGTATCACACACGACCACTCAGACCAATGCTGTTTTAGATGTTTCCCTCGCATCAACACCTGACTTCGCATCATATAATCCCATTATTGAACCTACTCTCTCACACACTCCTCGTTCAACTACGTACCAAACTTCCATTAATCTTTCTCATTCTAACAATGCTAACGGTAAAGCTTTTCATCTCGTACCTCCTCTTTCCTATTCCTCCCCCAATCTAAATAAATCTCAAACTTCTTTATTCTCCTCACGTACTCCTTACTCGACCTCCCCTGTATCACCTCTCAATAATTTACACCCTTCCATCAAAATCATTTCCAGTAACATTTCCGATCAACTGATTCAACACTCCATTCCTGTCACTCATGCCCCAACCTATTTTAATTCTCCTTACTCTACCTCCCACGTAACACTTCCCAATAAGTTACATCCTTCATTTAAAATCATATCCAGTCACATCTCTGATCAACCGATTCAACACCCCGCTCCTGTCACACTTGCTCCAACCAATATTAATTCTTTATCAAGCACCCCTGTCATTTCCACTTCTATCTGCTCATCTACCTCGACTCCTACCAGCTCTGTCCGTCCACCACTTCCACGAAATCGTTTTCCTTCGCGCGATCGCTGTATAATCATATCAAACTTAAAGCTTTCCGAATCTGCTTCTCCACAATCTCGCCTCGATGATGATGTATCTGCTTTCAGGTCTATCCTAGCAACCATTCTTCCTGATGATAACCCATCACTCTTCAATAATATCGCTCCTGTATCCTTTATTCGTTTAAACAAATCCACTAAATCCAATCATCTCAGTCCTCCACTCTTAAAAATCGTTTTCCGACATAGTTCACATGCCTCTTCGGTACTCTCCCAACGTTTTAAACTTCTTACCACTTCATCTACTTGCCGTATCTTTCCTGACCGCTCCCCTTCTGATATTGCCCAGCTCAATTTAGCTCGCATTGAAAAACATCGACGTGAAACAAACGGCGAGTCATCCTTATCTATACGTAAAATCAACGGAAATTTTCACGTTCTTCACACAAGGCCAAAAATTCGATGGCGTCCCATCTCTCCCCCTTGTCTTCTTCGCTAGTCGATCTCGCTCCTAAGCATACTTTTCGTCTTAGTCTATTCAATACTCGCTCCATTCTTCATAAAGCTGATATGCTTCTCGATATCTTCGATCAATTATCTATCGATATTCTCTGCATTACCGAATCCTGGCACTCTGACTCCGACGATCTTGCTATTCGTCGTCTATGTCGCTCTGGTTGTTCTCTAGTTGAATCAGCTCGTCAAATTACATCTCATACATCTACTGCGTCTAACCATGGCGGTATTGTTGCCATTGCTCGTCACCCAATGTCTTTACGTAAAATCAACGTTAACATCCGTTACACTTCGTTCGAATTACTCATATGCAGATTATCAACGCCTTTCCCTCTGGAACTTGTGATTGTATACCGTCCAGGTTCAGTTGCCCCATCACGTATCTTCTTTAACGACCTTGCAGATCTAATGTCTCACTGTTCATTGTCTTATACTCCTTCTTTTGTTCTCGGTGACTTTAACATTCGTCTTGATCGCCCGTCTGACTCTGACTCTATCACTTTAACTAATCTTTTTTCTGATTTTAACTATAAATTACTTTCAACAAGCCCAACTCATATTCTCGGCGGTGCTCTCGACATCATTGCTGTTCCTAACTGCTTCAATGACTATACCTCCTTGTCAATTACTGATCCTGGTTTGTCCGATCATTTCCTTGTCACTCTTACTCTTACTCGTCCCCATCCTCCTTCTCCGCCTTTACCATTATCTACACCAAGTCGACCCTGGAAGCTTCTCGATATCCCTATTCTCTGCACAGCCTTACTCAATTCTTCACTCTTTTCACTTCCTCTTAACTATCTCTCTCCCGATGATCTCTGCATTCTGTTTGATTCTGAACTTACGTCGATCCTCAATAACCTTCTGCCTAGTCGACTTCGACGTTCCCAGCGCTTGCGCCATGCTCCCTGGTTCGATTCTGACTGTAGTCTTTCTAAGCGTCGACTCCGTCACTCTTTTCGTATGTATAAACGCTTTCTTAAACGTTCACCCAACTCACTCCCTCCAAATCTTCGTGATTCCTACTTTTCTCAACGCCGTTCACATCTCATTCTTATACGTACTAAACGTACTCTCTTTTGGCGAAATCAACTCGAGTCATCTTCCAACTCTAAATCTCATTGGAAAATCTTAAACTCAATTCTTTCACGATCATCTACCCCTTGTAATATAAATCCTGATGAATTTTCTTCTTATCTACAAACTAAGCTATCTAATTTACTTTCCCTACTACCCATAGCCCCCTTGTACCCACTCTTATCTTTAAATACTTCCCTCCCAGAACTATTCCACCTTCTTCCCGTTTCGTCTGATGAAGTTTCTTCGGTTCTGCTGTCATTACCTAATAAAACCTCTCCTTCTGACCCAATTCCCACTCACTTACTTAAAAATATCTGCACTTTTATCTTACCCTTCCTAACCACATTGTTTCAACTCGTCCATCCGTAGCTGTACATTTCCTTCCATCTGGAAATGCGCCACTGTTCGTCCTATCATCAAAAAGCAATCTCTCGACTCTTCACTACCATCTTCGTACCGTCCAATCTCACTTCTCCCAACCCTCTCTAAACTCCTTGAGCGTCTCGTTCTTAAGCAAGTTAATACATATCTCTATTCCTCTAACTTATTTCCTCCCTTCCAAGCCGCTTTTCGCTCTAATTACTCTACCGAAATTGCATGTCTTAAAGTTTATAACGACTTACTCATATCGCGCGATCATAAATTATGTAGTGTCATAGTTTCTCTTGATCTATCGTCTGCTTTTGACATCGTCGATCACTCGATTCTTCTCCATCGCCTTCGTCATGATTATGGCTTCTCTTTACCCACTGTATCATGGTTTTCTTCATATCTATCAAACCGTACATTTCGCGTATATTCTAACTCTTCTCTCTCCCATCCTTCGTCCATTCCGTCCGGTGTTCCACAAGGCTCCGTATTAGGCCCTATACTTTTCTCTCTTCTTCTTGGTGATTTGTCTTCGATTTCTCATAAATTTAACTTCCATGTTATGCAATATGCTGATGACATTCTCATCTATGCTCATGCACCTGTTTATCGTATTCACGATCTTAGTGTTTCTGCTTCCGACTGTCTTGTCTCAATTTCCAATCATCTTTCTTCCCTTCGCCTTTCTCTGAATCCTGATAAATCCAAAATTATGTGGATCCTACCTCGACGCCTCGGCTTCGAACCTCCCTCCGTATCATTAAATTCTACAATTCTTCCTATCGTTGATAATCTCGTTTTCCTAGGCTTCCATTTTGACAACCGACTTTCACTTAAACCTTTCGTTAGAGATAAAGTACGCTCATCTACCTTGATACTCCGCAACCTCCGTCAAGTTCGTAGATTGATCGATTTCCCTTCTTGTATGACTCTCATATCATCTCTCCTTTTTTCTAGACTCGATTATTGTCTTAGTCTATTTTCCAACTCACCTAAATCCACTCTTCTTCCCCTACAACGCATCGTCAACGCAGCTGTCCGAATTCTCCTCCGTCTTCGTCGTTTTGATCATACATCCTACCATCTTGCTTCTCTCGATTTGCCTACAATTTATTGTCGTGTTCAAATTCGTCTTCTTATCGTTGCTTTCCGCCTTGTAACTTTTCATACCCCTTCATTTCTCAACCTTCCTTTTCTTGATAATTCTCGTCCTGTTTACTGTTCCTTGCGTTCCTGTAATTCCCTTCTTTTACATGTCCCAAACTACTCTACCTCCTTTGGACTCCGCTCCTTCCTGGTGGCTGCTCCTCTATCGTGGAATCATCTGCCCATTCATATACGCCAATCAACTTCCCTGCAGTGCTTCAAACGACAAATCCGATCCCATTTTAACAATTTAATCTGCTTGACTTTCTCATTTTTGTTTGTGGACTTGTAAGCGTACAGCTTGTACGCATTTGCCACATTAAATAAATTTGTATTATTGTTATTATTAGTTATTATTGTTATTATTATTAGCCCCGCGTGGCCGAATGGTGGAGGCGTGTGCATTGCAAACTCTATGTACGGGGTTCAAACCTCGAGCATGCACTCTCTATTGACTTCTCTGTAAGCACACGTCAAAGCCACAAGATCGCGTTGTCGAAAGACGTAGGGGCACCCGATGATGAAGCGGGACCACTCTTCATTATTGTTATTTTTATCACGGTATGATCTTACATTATTCAACTTTCGTCAAATAAATGCATTTAAGTCTTCTTAAAGGGAACTGTCAGGGTGTCTAAAAGGTACTCTTCGACACTAGTGGGGACTCGCAAACGTGAAACCATGCTCTCTTATTTTGGTTAGGCGTGCTGTTATTTATCCAAAATCCATCATCATACTTCATAGATACTTCATCATCATAAACTTCGCTGTTCGAGTGCTTCTACGTCTCCGTCGCTTCGACCACACATTCACGCATCTTGCCCAATTGTATTGGCCGATCATCCACATCTGCATTCAACTCCGCCTTCTTTTCGTCAACTTTCATCTCATCGCTGTCGGCTCCCCATCGTTCATCAACCTCCCATTCTTAGTCGGCTCTCGCCCCTTATCTCTATCGATGCGTTCCCGTTATTCACACTTGGCCTCACGTTCACAATTACTCCAACAACTACGGTATCCGATCATTTCTCCTCGTCGGCCCCTAGCTTAGAATCAGCTCCTTCTCGAGATCCGCCGCACCCATTCCTTTATCACATTCAAATACCTCTTCTGTTCCCACCTTCTCGACACGTGATTTAGATTTTTGTTTTTGTTGGGGTCATGTAAGAGTGCGTCGTCACGCATTTGCCATGTAAAAATAAATCCATTTTTAAATAAATATTATCTTATTATAAATATTATCTTATTATTTGAGTATATATACTTTTCTATATAGACTTTTGTAATTGATAACATGTATTTCAATTAAAATTTATCATTTGTGTGGACGAGTTACTAAATCTTGCGTGTTTTCGTCCTCGTTCATCTTTTTGTGTGGGATTGTTGGTAACCATAAACGTTCGTTTTATTGGAAATTTACTGTTTCGGATATCTGATGATTTTGGTTTACGTAGATTAATTCGAAATGTTCGTAGGAAACCTCCATGTTTTGACAGTCTCCGACCGCTCTAAAGAGACACCACGATATGTTTATAAAATGTCGACACATAGGTAATTTGATCGCTCAATCCAAACTTGCTCCCAATGCATATAAAAGGCTCAGACTTGTTGTATTAATAATAATTATAATTATTATTATAATGATTGAATTTTTTTGTTTTTGAAGGAATAGAAGCTATTGGTTTAGAGGCTAGCTTTGTTAGCTTTGTGATAAAGCTAACATTTGAACATATTTATTATATAATCAAATATATGAAGTATCCATAAATCGTACCACCTTAGACATGTATACACTACATGATATAAAAGTTGCGGAAGGCCGCTAATTTGTTTTATAAATTAACTTAATATTTTCACATATTAAGACACATGATTCGCGTAAAAAATACGTCGAAATAACGATAAGATAACTAATATTTGCTATGGCATCAGAAACTGGCGATATATAATTAAAGTAAAGGTTTGATAGTATGCGATTTAAGTCGAAGAACATAGACCATACACGATGAAAATGGATTAGAGAATTTTTTCGTGATCGTTGCTTTCGAGTACTTGTCGATTGGTCATTGTCTGTGTCTAGAGAATGTCATATTGGAGTACCTCAAGGTTCAGTTTTGGGTCCGCTTTTATTCAGCATTTATGTTAACGATTTGCCTGGGTGCATTCGCTCTCGATCATGTTTGTATGCAGATGACTTAAAAATATGGCGGCCCATTCATTCATGTGAGGATGTTGATAATTTGCAAACTGACATAGATAATGTGGAGTTGTGGGCGGCGTCAAACAAGCTTGTGATAAATGTTTCGAAATGCAAACACATGCGTATTATTGGTAATGCTCGCAAGCAACTAACATCAGCTTGTTACACATATAAGGACTGTATTGTGGAAAGTGTCGATAGTTACAAAGATTTAGGAGTATGGGTTACCTCTAATTTATCAACTAAAAAGCACACTGATCAAGCTTGTGCCAACTCCAATAAAATGATAGGTATGATTCGACGCGCGTTTGTTCGCGTTAATCCGACTGCTCTTCGGCCTCTGATTTTAGCACATGTATTGAGTAGACTTTTATATGCAGCTCCGGTTGTATACCCACGTACTGTGCATGAACATAAGAAATCAGAGAGGGTACTTCGCAGGGCAACAAAGCTAGCACCAACGTTAGCGTCGCTGCCTTATGAAGACAGACTGAGATCATTAGGACTTGAGACCGTCACATGGACCCGTCGGTACATGGATATGTGCCTTGTTTGGCATTTATTCCAACGTCCTCATCACCCTCTTCGGAGTAGGGTTCAACTACGTGGTTCAAATGTTCTTCGCGGTTATTCTTTAACTATTCGAAACAGAGTGCAGAAATTGGGCACGATGCAATTTGATAGAAGAATTGTTGAGCTTTGGAACAACCTTGATGCAGACACCGTTGGATGCAGTTCACTTAATACTTTTAAAATAAGACTACGAATGGATCAAGCAATGTTTCGTGTTGCATTTCCTTATTTTAATAACTAATTAATTTATTTACGAACTTATTGTGAGCCAGCTATTTGAGCTAATGCTTGTATGTTGTTGAATGTATAATAATATAGTCCAGAATATATAAATATATTCCTGGATTATATAAATATATTCTGAACTTAGGATGAGGCATATTCAATAACCTTCAATTATTAATATTATCAAACAAATTTAAGAAATATTTTTGAATCAGGAGCGTATTTTGAGACGTTGCCATTTTAGTGAAAGTTTGACTACTCAGGAGATATTTCCATACGCATGGAACTTTCCAGCAAATGAATAAATGTAGATATATGTAATTATTAGCCTTTTATGTGTAATATAATGTAATTATATTGTGTAATTGTAATGTTTTGTGTTAACAAGGAAGACCATTTTATTGTCTTGTCGAAATATTCTCGATGTTCGTATGTCCCGAACCGTTGTCTATGATAGCGGATATAAATACATTTGAATCTTTAAGATTCACCTACGAATACAATACTAACGTCAACTTTTTAAATACAACCATTTAAAAAAATAACGAATTATAACCATGTATCACAAAAACGGTGAAAAATCTTTGTTATGTGCATTCCACTTACTCACATTCTAACAGTGTGAAACGATCGATAATTTTTAATGATGCACTGCGGGCACGACGGATTTGTAGCATAGATCAACACTTAGAGCGATCACAACAAAAGTTGAGATACAGTCTACTGGAAAGAGGGTATAATTAAAGGTTCTGTCTCAGTAGACGAATTCCCAGTAGACCGAAAAAAATCACTTAACATCTTATTTCTTAAATAAATGCAATTAAATCAATATTTTTTAAACATTTAATTTAATGGCGTTTTTTAAGCCATGTAGAAGCTCTTAAATGTTTAAAATATCCATTTGAAAGCGAATAACCAATCTTACGATTTTGTTATCTTGGTCAACATATATTTTTTTCTTCTTTTTTCTCCTCCATTTAAAAGTCTAAAAATCTCAATATTATTGTCTTGATGAATCTCCAAAATCTTATTGACAATCTCATAGAAATTGGGATTAATTTTGTTAACCCAACGATTTAGTTTTGAATTAAACCCTTCAGTGGCATTTTTTGTTCTGTCTCTGAAAATGCCATATGGCGACCAAATTGCTCTGTTGAATGAAGGTCTGGTGTTTGTTATCTAATTAGAAAAACGTAGGAGAAAAATGCATCACTTGCCTCACAACGTACACATCTCTCTCTGCTTGAATGTAATTCCAACACTCATCGTTGTAATCTACGGGTATTAAAGCTAAAACAGTCACACCAATTCAACTGATTCTCTAAAGTTGACGTCCTCGTTATATTTCACTGTTAAACCCAGTTGTGAAATTTTGCGCCAAAGAACTTGGCCAAAATGAAATAGGCAGCCTGAAGTTGGAGTCTGAGGGAAGGATCTTTGAATGGCATTGAAAGAAGCTGTCTCGAAATCAATCAAAATTTTTTCTGGGCTAAGAATTATATTATATCTACTCAAGCTAGATATAATAGCATTAAACATGTGCATATATGTAGTGGTTGTTTGGCTTTCTAAGAAACAATAAAACAGAGGAAAGGTCTGTTCATCAAACACACCATATATGATGTACAGCTGAAAGAAGTTACGAGACGCATATTTAAAAGTACCATCCATTGTCAATGTTAGATTTTGAAGTCTACAAAATCTTGTGATCAATGATATATCTCTTAGAATAATCATTTTTTTTCTGTTGAAAAGTCACGATAAAGAAGCATCTATAAATGACACTCTTCATTGAATCAAAAGAAGGAAAACGGCAAATAATTCGCGTTCCACCACGATGATCGTCGCTCAATTCCCTCCTTGCCTCATTATATGAATCAGTGGCGCTAATGAAACGCCTGTGTTATATCTTCATTTAAATTATCGACTTCAATTGCAATTTATAGATGATTGCATAATCATCAGTATGATTATGCAATCCAACATATATAATTAATTGGTCATTCCAAACCTTTATATTCATTCCACAACCTTTGTGTGAACATGTGTAGTAAATATTTCCTGTACCTAGATTTTTATTCATATGGAATATATAACTATTTACTGTGGGCATATAACTTCCTTTCTTTCCTTGAACCCAAAAAATTTCTGTCATTATTAAGGGGTAAAAGTTTTTATTTTTTTTCGGTCTACTGGGAATTCGGTCTACTGGGAATTCGGTCAACTGGGAATTCGGTCTACTGATACGCCACGATAATGAAAGGCTTATATATCAACAATTTACAAATTAATTCAGTAACTGAGTCTACGTATTTAATATAATAAAATACAAAATAAATAAATAAATAAAAATAAATAAAAATAATAATGCTAAATTAATAAATTAAAAGTTAGCAATTAGATAATAAATAATAGTAAATAATTAATATAAGATTTTATACTAATAAAATCTAATAATATTTTATACTAATAATATTTTAACTTAATCAAGTTAAACTAAAAAGTTGGAATTTAAAATAAAAGTCAATTTTTATTAATTGACTAATAAATAACAGACGTTGTATCAGAATTAGGATTAGAGGACATCAGGAGGAAGTGCTATGCTATCAGGTTTTGGCGCCTAGTCTACGTATTTAATATGATTATAAAATAAAAAAGGAGATAAATTTATAAAAAAATAAATAACTAAATAAAAATAATAATGCTAAATCAATTTATCAAAATTTAATAATTAGATAATAAATAATTATAGATAATTGTTATAAAATTTCATATAACTTATATCAAGTTAAATAAAAAATACGAAAAACTTCATGTTCAGATTGGTTTCTAGCGAAAACAAGGAAAAACCTTTCAAAGATAAGGCAATAACCTATTTACCATTTAACAGAAAGATTAAGAATTTGGGACGTGATCTATCCAGAGCATATAAAACAGTTTGTCAAAGATGGGAAATCAAGGGTCGAGAGCCAAGAGTTATTTATACTGCCAACAATAGTTTGTTCAAACAACTAGTTAGTGCAAAAATGAAAGAGAAAACTACCATATCGAATGAAGGTTGCTGCTGGCCATGTGGTCTAAAACACTGTATGACTTGTCAATCTATGAAAAAAGTAATAAATGTACACGTAACAAAATTCATTCGACATAAATAAACGTCAAAGCAACGTACACTACTCTTGATGTTGTTTACTTAGCAGAATGTGGACATTGTAAAGTTCAATTTATCAGAGAGACAGGTAGAAGCCTAAGTTCAAGGCTTAACAACAGACGAAGCGATATTAAATCTAAAATGAAATTTAAGCTAACCAGACATTATGTGCAAGACAAATGCTGATTGTTTAGTGAATCACACTGTGGAAAAACATTCAGGATTAGATAATAATAATTACACCATAATCAGTAGTGGGTATGAAACAACGAATGCACGAAAAAAGCAGGATCAAAATGGCAAACTCAAATAATGACGGATTATAGTAATGGTTTAAATAAAAGCACAATTTGTCATTTGTACGACAATGGGTAAATATGATCGTATGAATTCTTTCACGGACATTTTTGTATTTAATTTTTGTTCGCGCATGTACGGATGGTCAAAATTGTAAATTGTTCATTGTTCGTGTATTGAAAAAGCCTAAAGGCGAAACTAGTCAATGAATTCGTTTAACTTTTTTTCAAACAGTCAGTTTTTCATTATGGGAAAGCTTATATAAATTACATAAATGAAAAGCTTAAAATATATTATATATAGCTATTTATTTTCGCATAATTTAAATATATTACGGAAAATTCATAAGCAGATTACTATATCTGTTTATGAATATATATTCGCTTTGTCCTGGAATATCCACCGGTGTACTCATAAATAAATTAGTTTCCCCACAAAGAGCCATAAACACCAGGCAGCATTCTATATATCATCAGACCAAGAATAAGAACAAAATTATTCTCGCAATATTCAAAGTCGCTACGTATACCCAGTCATCCTATGTGTGACGACAAACTTCAACAACGGTAGACAGGTTTCGCTCTTACGGAGCTCATCAATACCGTGACTTCAATAATCATCCATAGGCACCTTAACACACGCTTAAACAGTGTTTAAAGCTCGAAAAACAGAACTACCCTTAATCTGAATCATCAGAGGAAATTTAGCATAAGCTCTGTGCATGGGATTGCGTATTGCAGTTTAACCATGCATCAGGCACTAAATTCCTTTTAATGGAAATGCTGTTTAACAGGAACACTTTAAAGTGTACAAATATATAAAGTATAATTTGTTGTTACACCTGCCCTGGAACACCCAATGGTGTACTCATAAATAAATCGCTTATGAATATATATTCGCTTTGTCCTGGAATATCCACCGATGTACTCATAAATAAATTAGTTTCCCCACAAAGAGCCATAAACACCAGGCAGCATTCTATATATCATCAGACCAAGAATAAGAACAAAATTATTCTCGCAATATTCAAAGTCGCTACGTATACCCAGTCATCCTATGTGTGACGACAAACTTCAACAACGGTAGACAGGTTTCGCTCTTACGGAGCTCATCAATACCGTGACTTCAATAATCATCCATAGGCACCTTAACACACGCTTAAACATTTTTAAAGCTCGAAAAACAGAACTACCCTTAATCTGAATCATCAGAGGAAATTTAGCATAAGCTCTGTGCATGGGATTGCGTATTGCAGTTTAACCATGCATCAGGCACTAAATTCCTTTTAATGGAAATGCTGTTTAACAGGAACACTTTAAAGTGTACAAATATATAAAGTATAATTTGTTGTTTCACCTGCCCTGGAACACCCAATGGTGTACTCATAAATAAATCGCTTATGAATATATATTCGCTTTGTCCTGGAATATCCACCGGTGTACTCATAAATAAATTAGTTTCCCCACAAAGAGCCATAAACACCAGGCAGCATTCTATATATCATCAGACCAAGAATAAGAACAAAATTATTCTCGCAATATTCAAAGTCGCTACGTATACCCAGTCATCCTATGTGTGACGACAAACTTCAACAACGGTAGACAGGTTTCGCTCTTACGGAGCTCATCAATACCGTGACTTCAATAATCATCCATAGGCACCTTAACACACGCTTAAACAGTGTTTAAAGCTCGAAAAACAGAACTACCCTTAATCTGAATCATCAGAGGAAATTTAGCATAAGCTCTGTGCATGGCAGTGCGTATTGCAGTTTAACCATGCATCAGGCACTAAATTCCTTTTAATGGAAATGCTGTTTAACAGGAACACTTTAAAGTGTACAAATATATAAAGTACAATTTGTTGTTACACCTGACCTGGAACACCCGATGGTGTACTCATAAATAAATCGCTTATGAATATATATTCGCTTTGTCCTGGAATATCCACCGGCGTACTCATAAATAAATTAGTTTCCCCACAAAGAGCCATAAACACCAGGCAGCATTCTATATATCATCAGACCAAGAATAAGAACAAAATTATTCTCGCAATATTCAAAGTCGCTACGTATACCCAGTCATCCTATGTGTGACGACAAACTTCAACAAGGGTATACGCGTTTCGCTCTTACGGAGCTCATCAGTACCGTGACTTCACTAATCATCCATAGGCACCTTAACACACGCTTAAACAGTGTTTAAAGCTCGAAAAATAGAACTACCCTTAATCTGAATCATTAGAGGAAATTTAGCATAAGCTCTGTGCATGGGATTGCGTATTGCAGTTTAACCATGCATCAGTCACTAAATTCCTTTTAATGGAAATGATGTTTAACAGGAACACTTTAAAGTGTACAAATATATAAAGTATAATTTGTTGTTACACCTGCCCTGGAACACCCAATGGTGTACTCATAAATAAATCGCTTATGAATATATATTCGCTTTGTCCTGGAATATCCACCGGTGTACTCATAAATAAATTAGTTTCCCCACAAAGAGCCATAAACACCAGGCAGCATTCTATATATCATCAGACCAAGAATAAGAACAAAATTATTCTCGCAATATTCAAAGTCGCTACGTATACCCAGTCATCCTATGTGTGACGACAAACTTCAACAACGGTAGACAGGTTTCGCTCTTACGGAGCTCATCAATACCGTGACTTCAATAATCATCCATAGGCACCTTAACACACGCTTAAACAGTGTTTAAAGCTCGAAAAACAGAACTACCCTTAATCTGAATCATCAGAGGAAATTTAGCATAAGCTCTGTGCATGGGATTGCGTATTGCAGTTTAACCATGCATCAGGCACTAAATTCCTTTTAATGGAAATGCTGTTTAACAGGAACACTTTAAAGTGTACAAATATATAAAGTATAATTTGTTGTTACACCTGCCCTGGAACACCCAATGGTGTACTCATAAATAAATCGCTTATGAATATATATTCGCTTTGTCCTGGAATATCCACCGATGTACTCATAAATAAATTAGTTTCCCCACAAAGAGCCATAAACACCAGGCAGCATTCTATATATCATCAGACCAAGAATAAGAACAAAATTATTCTCGCAATATTCAAAGTCGCTACGTATACCCAGTCATCCTATGTGTGACGACAAACTTCAACAACGGTAGACAGGTTTCGCTCTTACGGAGCTCATCAATACCGTGACTTCAATAATCATCCATAGGCACCTTAACACACGCTTAAACATTTTTAAAGCTCGAAAAAACAGAACTACCCTTAATCTGAATCATCAGAGGAAATTTAGCATAAGCTCTGTGCATGGGATTGCGTATTGCAGTTTAACCATGCATCAGGCACTAAATTCCTTTTAATGGAAATGCTGTTTAACAGGAACACTTTAAAGTGTACAAATATATAAAGTATAATTTGTTGTTACACCTGCCCTGGAACACCCAATGGTGTACTCATAAATAAATCGCTTATGAATATATATTCGCTTTGTCCTGGAATATCCACCGGTGTACTCATAAATAAATTAGTTTCCCCACAAAGAGCCATAAACACCAGGCAGCATTCTATATATCATCAGACCAAGAATAAGAACAAAATTATTCTCGCAATATTCAAAGTCGCTACGTATACCCAGTCATCCTATGTGTGACGACAAACTTCAACAACGGTAGACAGGTTTCGCTCTTACGGAGCTCATCAATACCGTGACTTCAATAATCATCCATAGGCACCTTAACACACGCTTAAACAGTGTTTAAAGCTCGAAAAACAGAACTACCCTTAATATGAATCATCAGAGGAAATTTAGCATAAGCTCTGTGCATGGGATTGCGTATTGCAGTTTAACCATGCATCAGGCACTAAATTCCTTTTAATGGAAATGCTGTTTAACAGGAACACTTTAAAGTGTACAAATATATAAAGTACAATTTGTTGTTACACCTGACCTGGAACACCCGATGGTGTACTCATAAATAAATCGCTTATGAATATATATTCGCTTTGTCCTGGAATATCCACCGGCGTACTCATAAATAAATTAGTTTCCCCACAAAGAGCCATAAACACCAGGCAGCATTCTATATATCATCAGACCAAGAATAAGAACAAAATTATTCTCGCAATATTCAAAGTCGCTACGTATACCCAGTCATCCTATGTGTGACGACAAACTTCAACAACGGTATACGCGTTTCGCTCTTACGGAGCTCATCAGTACCGTGACTTCAATAATCATCCATAGGCACCTTAACACACGCTTAAACAGTGTTTAAAGCTCGAAAAACAGAACTACCCTTAATCTGAATCATCAGAGGAAATTTAGCATAAGCTCTGTGCATGGGATTGCGTATTGCAGTTTAACCATGCATCAGTCACTAAATTCCTTTTAATGGAAATGATGTTTAACAGGAACACTTTAAAGTGTACAAATATATAAAGTATAATTTGTTGTTACACCTGCCCTGGAACACCCAATGGTGTACTCATAAATAAATCGCTTATGAATATATATTCGCTTTGTCCTGGAATATCCACCGGTGTACTCATAAATAAATTAGTTTCCCCACAAAGAGCCATAAACACCAGGCAGCATTCTATATATCATCAGACCAAGAATAAGAACAAAATTATTCTCGCAATATTCAAAGTCGCTACGTATACCCAGTCATCCTATGTGTGACGACAAACTTCAACAACGGTAGACAGGTTTCACTCTTACGGAGCTCATCAATACCGTGACTTCAATAATCATCCATAGGCACCTTAACACACGCTTAAACAGTGTTTAAAGCTCGAAAAACAGAACTACCCTTAATCTGAATCATCAGAGGAAATTTAGCATAAGCTCTGTGCATGGGATTGCGTATTGCGGTTTAACCATGCATCAGGCACTAAATTCCTTTTAATGGAAATGCTGTTTAACAGGAACACTTTAAAGTGTACAAATATATAAAGTATAATTTGTTGTTACACCTGCCCTGGAACACCCAATGGTGTACTCATAAATAAATCGCTTATGAATATATATTCGCTTTGTCCTGGAATATCCACCGGTGTACTCATAAATAAATTAGTTTCCCCACAAAGAGCCATAAACACCAGGCAGCATTCTATATATCATCAGACCAAGAATAAGAACAAAATTATTCTCGCAATATTCAAAGTCGCTACGTATACCCAGTCATCCTATGTGTGACGACAAACTTCAACAACGGTAGACAGGTTTCGCTCTTACGGAGCTCATCAATACCGTGACTTCAATAATCATCCATAGGCACCTTAACACACGCTTAAACAGTGTTTAAAGCTCGAAAAACAGAACTACCCTTAATCTGAATCATCAGAGGAAATTTAGCATAAGCTCTGTGCATGGGATTGCGTATTGCAGTTTAACCATGCATCAGGCACTAAATTCCTTTTAATGGAAATGCTGTTTAACAGGAACACTTTAAAGTGTACAAATATATAAAGTACAATTTGTTGTTACACCTGACCTGGAACACCCGATGGTGTACTCATAAATAAATCGCTTATGAATATATATTCGCTTTGTCCTGGAATATCCACCGGCGTACTCATAAATAAATTAGTTTCCCCACAAAGAGCCATAAACACCAGGCAGCATTTTATATATCATCAGACCAAGAATAAGAACAAAATTATTCTCGCAATATTCAAAGTCGCTACGTATACCCAGTCATCCTATGTGTGACGACAAACTTCAACAACGGTAGACAGGTTTCGCTCTTACGGAGCTCATCAATACCGTGACTTCAATAATCATCCATAGGCACCTTAACACACGCTTAAACATTTTTAAAGCTCGAAAAACAGAACTACCCTTAATCTGAATCATCAGAGGAAATTTAGCATAAGCTCTGTGCATGGGATTGCGTATTGCAGTTTAACCATGCATCAGGCACTAAATTCCTTTTAATGGAAATGCTGTTTAACAGGAACACTTTAAAGTGTACAAATATATAAAGTATAATTTGTTGTTACACCTGCCCTGGAACACCCAATGGTGTACTCATAAATAAATCGCTTATGAATATATATTCGCTTTGTCCTGGAATATCCACCGGTGTACTCATAAATAAATTAGTTTCCCCACAAAGAGCCATAAACACCAGGCAGCATTCTATATATCATCAGACCAAGAATAAGAACAAAATTATTCTCGCAATATTCAAAGTCGCTACGTATACCCAGTCATCCTATGTGTGACGACAAACTTCAACAACGGTAGACAGGTTTCGCTCTTACGGAGCTCATCAATACCGTGACTTCAATAATCATCCATAGGCACCTTAACACACGCTTAAACAGTGTTTAAAGCTCGAAAAACAGAACTACCCTTAATCTGAATCATCAGAGGAAATTTAGCATAAGCTCTGTGCATGGGATTGCGTATTGCGGTTTAACCATGCATCAGGCACTAAATTCCTTTTAATGGAAATGCTGTTTAACAGGAACACTTTAAAGTGTACAAATATATAAAGTATAATTTGTTGTTACACCTGCCCTGGAACACCCAATGGTGTACTCATAAATAAATCGCTGTTTTCCTCACAAGTAGTCATAAACACCATGCAGCATTCTATATGTCCTTATCAGACCAAGAAATCGAACTGAACTATTCTCGCAATATTCAAAGTCGCTACGTATACCCAGTCATCCTATGTGTGACGACAAACTTCAACAACGTTAGACGCGTTTCGCTCTTACGGAATCTCGGTGCATGGTAGTGCGTATTGCAGCTTAATCATACATCAGGCACTAAATTCTTAAATTTTTATATGTATATAAGAATTTTTATAAATATAATCTGTGTAATTATCAGTTAATTAATTCAGAAAACAAAAACTTCTAATTTATTGAAACGATGCGTTTCGAAAAATTTCTTCTTAAGGTGATTACACTAAATATTTTCTGCAGTATATCTCTTGATTCCTACATGAAAGAATTCAGCGTATATCAATCACACACCAAAATTCCAATTATCATGGTACATGATATTCATGATATTTGTTTAGCATTTTATCACTCATGACTTTTCCTATCCAATATTGCTCCGTTTGTTTCCTTTCATAAATATTTTTAAGCCCTCCTTGTACAATTTGCGTGGAGAATATATGATTTGGAAACTCAATTTTGTGATTAACCACTCCATCAAATCCTATTTTGTTCTTTGGAATATCAGCACGTCTATTATTCATTCTCAGGTTTAATTGTCTACCGCTCTCTCCGATATACTGTTTTTGACAATCATTGCATGGTGATAAATATATTATATCATTTGATTTACAAGTATGGTTACCTCTTGTTTTGTACATTAATTCGGTGTGTTCACTCTAAAATGTGCTTGTAACGTTCACTATATCTCTGCACAACATTTACATCTTTTATCTTTACATGGAGTTGAGCTACCCAGCTCTATGTTTAATTCTTGAAATACGTTTTTCAATAAATTAGAAGTTTCTGTTTTCTGGATTAATTAACTGATAATTACACAGATTATTAATAGCGTCTTGAAATAGACCTCCGGAGGCTGTTTATAAAGAATTATAATTATATATTAATTTTAAATCGTTATAATAATGTAATAAACACAATTTATTTCAACGCTTTCGGATAACCCTTCTTCAGCAACGATTTCAAAATCACCCTAACGTTGCTGAAGAAGGGTTATCCGAAAGCTTTGAAATAAATTGTATATATATTGATATTAAGGAATTAACTGGTGTTAACACCAGTTTATTCTTTAATATTAATATATGAGCGAATACAATAAGTATCCTGGTCGTCGGTGTCAAGTCTTTCCTAATATATATATTAGTAGTGTATATATAGTCCAGAATTTCTTACGAAATGCGGCATTAGAGTAAATGGTGTTGCTTGATAGACTGGACTTCCTCTAGAAGTGACGTGATGACTGAAAGTCGTGACTCAACGTCTAGTATATCAAGCAAGACAATTTGTGTGTATTTTCTCGAAAATTTATTTCTCGAATATCTTCACAACATTTACATCGTGTATTTAAGCAAGGTATGGATCCACATAATCCATCTTTCAATTCGTGTTTGAATTGAATAATCAAAATAATCATTTTTGTTTCTGCTAGAAAAGTATACAAAAGTTTGAATTTATTCAATTCATCTTTGTTTAAAAGCAGATTCCAAGTATCTAGCGAATATTTTCGAAATTAAGTGATATTTTTATAACACGTTTATAGTATCACGGCTATTTAAAGAATGATAAAACAAGTCTTTACGCTTTAAATTTCGGACTTTTCTACATTCTTGGAAGATTTCAGATAAGATATGCTAAAATCTATACGGATCACAGAGCGGTTTATTGCTAAAAGCCATATATGAGCAGTTCATTGTTTATTTTTTAGCGTTTCGTATGAATTTATTTACATATCGTGTTTTGTCCCCACTGATATGCTGGGTCAAGGAATCCTGACCGAAACCTTATAGCATAACAGTTCATTCTGATGCGCTCTATTTTGTATTCGAATTCGTGGTCTGTTATTTTTAAGTCAATTCATAAAAATTAACTTTTATGTAAAAATTTCAATTTTTCATTTTAACTTGATATAAATTATATAAAATCTTATAAAACTTATTTTTTATTTTTTATAAGTTAAGAAATAGTAGAATAGTGCAAACCAGGAGATACAGCGGAGCATTGTGAGCAAATAATCCCGGCGTCATAACCATTGATGTATGGGAAATCACAAAGCGTTTGATCGGAAAGGCTGTCCTATGTCTGATTGGCAAAAATCAGCACGCAATAGCTGCTTCAAAATAGTTGTTTTGAACATAACTGGCAACTCTTGGAAGCGCCAAATTGAAGCCCCGGAATTTGATTTTTTTACAAAAATATTTGTTTGATTGATACTCAAATGATACCTTTATTTTCGTATAAAAGAGTTTGTTTAAATAGATTAAGGAAAATTCATAATATTAAAATAATTAATCTGCATTATAGAATGATTTAGTATCAGATATTTATTATATGCAGTTATACATGTTTTTTAATTGAGCAGGAATAAACCAAAGAAATAATTCAAATTAATTAGAAGCCAAGCAATTCAGTTGAAAGTCTTAAAATATAAAATTTTAAATTAATAAACAAAATATACTTTTAAACTCTTCTAAAAATAAAGTTTTGTAAACTTTTAAAAACGATCAACCGTGTGTACGGATATTTCTTAATTGGTTAAATCTCTGTTTTTCCACTTTAGCTCCAATCGATTTTTTAATATTCAAATGTATTTCGTATAAAAGTAACTATTATCTAACTATTAAGTTAAAATAAATCTGTAATGATAATTATTGAAATGTTATTACAATTACCTTTACTTGATTATCGTTCGATGGAAATGCTGTCAATATAAGTGAAATTCAATTTGTTCTTTATACTTACAATTTGACTAAAAACAGTTTAATTAGCTTGGTTAAATATTTGTTTATTACTTTTAGACAGAATATAATTAGCAATTTCACACGATTTATTTTGATTTGTATTAAAAATAGAGCCTTACATCACTTCTATTATGTCGTATTTTATCTCACATGCAATTAGTGTCAACAATATAATCAACGAAAGTGCTTGTTGAGATCTTTGCCGTTTAAATAAATTGGGTTAATAATTAAACACATTTCTACAACTCATCAAAATTAACGTATCTTTAATTGTTTCTTTGTTAAAATTGCAATATGATTCGGGTTACAACTTTGTGGTGTTAAAACTAATTTATAATACATATTGAACAATAGTGATGTTATACAAAATGAACATCAGTTTATCTTGACTTAAAATCAATTTAAGTAAACGAATAAAATAAATAGCCTAAATTTACTTCAATTTAGCTCAATTTACTGCTTGTGCAAGCAGACTCCATTGTTTTTAAAAAATTGAATAAATAGAGAGAAGTAAATATAAAAAAAATTTAATTGTTACAAATTTTCGATCACTACTGCGATTATCATTAGGGCATAACAATGCACAATTACAATCAAAAATATATAGCAAAATAGATCTGGCAGAAAGCAACTGTAAACTTGTCATTAGAGGGGCCCCAGTATTACAGGGTTATGCAAAATCAAGCCAAAATATTTAAAATTTGGAGGAATCTACAGTATTCCATGTAATAATTGTGGTTCCAGTTACATTGGTCAAACAGGCGAAAAGCTCGCTGCTTGGTTATTAGGGCATAAACGCGCAATACGGCTAGAACAAACCAGCTCAGCTGTGTGGAACCTTTTGCTGCTCATGGACACGATTTAAATTTTGCCGGTGCAGAGATTAACTCACGAAAGTGATAAGACTATTAGGAAAATTAAGGAGGCAATTATTTTACGATATCACGATCCTGCCAATAATTTTAAGGGCGATAAACCAGATGTTCCAACCCGTCTAACCACTAATGGCAAGTTTATTTTTCCTGACTAACTTGATAGTTGCCTTCTGCCAGATTATTTTTCACTATATATTTTTGATTGTAATTATACAATCAAAAAGTCCTGATGATAATCGCAGTAAAGATCGAAAATTTGTAACAATTTAAATTTTTTATATTGAATTCTCTCGGTTCTTTAATTTTTAAATTAGACAATGAATTACCGTATTGTAAACCGTGTCTTTATATCAATTTTTAAACATTTTAGAATTATTCTAGGAAAGCATTTTATCGTCGGTAAATAAGAAATTCAGTAACATGTTTTCAATCGTTAATTAGATTATTTCACGTTATGGAAATTGTGTTATACTTATTTAATAGAAATATAACTAAAATGTTTTATTACTCAGCATTCAGCTTAAAAAAACGTCTGTAAATTTTACGGGAAATCTGAATAGTCAAACCGCCTTGGAGATCCTTTGATGAATTCCTTCATATATTTAGAATTGTTGATTCAAATCCAAGTCAGTATTCACTTCCAAATTCCCAGATTCATATCACTGATGTATGTGTGTTAGATACTCAGGTCATTTCGTCCGCTTTGACGTTCCATTGTACACTAGAGGTCATCAGTGTTGAGTACCGGCATTTCCCTCAGAAATTATTTTGTTTCTTTCACGATTCGAACTAGAGTCGTATCGTTGGCACACGCTATGAACTCTCTATTATACATCCATTCACTCTATAATTTCCTATTTATATGAAAACTTTCAAGATATCCTTTATAGATTCCTTCATATATTTAGAATTCTAAATTCAAATCCAAGTCGGTATTCACTTCCAAATTTCCAGATTCATGTTCACTGATGCATGTGTGTTAGATACTCAGGGCATTTCGTCCGCTTGGTATTTCCAGATGCTTTCTTATATTTGTAGTTTTCACAGGAAACGCGCTAAGTCGAACCGCTTTGGAGATCCTTTGATGGATTCGTTCATATATTTAGAATTGTAGATTCAAATCCGTAAAAACACAAAAATGAGTAAATTAAACACGTCGGAGCGATCAAAGAATTCAGTGATAACGAATTCTTTAAGGAAGTGAGTAGAGATTTAGCTTCTCGTGAAAATATTCCGGAGGGGGATCTTTCCCCGGTACCAAAATTGTTTGTCCAATCTGGTGATTATCAAACTTTTGATGCCTCTGGAAAGGCAGAAGATGCTCAATTTTTTATAAGAGACTTTGCCGATCAATAAAAAAATAATCTTGTTCACCGCTATAAAATACTACGAATCTGAGATAAAAATCTCATTCAGCACTCCAAATCTGGTAATGTCGTACGTTGACTACTTTTATAACGAACATTCTGAACTAGATATAATTTCTTCCAAACCAATCCTTGCAACAATTAAGGTAAACAATATGCCAACCTTCATTTCAGAGGAAGATATATCAACCCTAGATAGTAATTACAAAATCTCAAACCTTTGTTCTATAAAAGAGACAAAGGCTTCTCCATTCCCGTGACGTTTTGGAATGCCCCGGTGGATGAAGCTATAATACTTTCGATTTCGACATGCAATAATTTTATGGGGTATAACTTGTGATTTTCAATCATCGAAACCGACTTACTAACTTACCCTCACTGCAACAATTGTCATCAGTGGGATCATTGGTCAGCTGGATGTTCCCTACCCCATAAGTGCGGGAGTGTGGTACTACTGCTATACATCCTGGGAAGTGTGAAAGTAAGCCATTTTGCTCAAACTGCGGTGGTGAGCACCTCACATGGTCAAAAAAGTGTAAAATCTTTAGGCACATCAAAAGAGACACAAGAGTGTGACAGCAAAAACGACTAGCTTAGTAAAAGCTGTCTTGTCTAACAAGAAAGACGGCATGATGCTGGATATGGAAATTCTGAAACTTATTGAAGAGAAGCATCAGGCATCAATGATCCACCTTGAAGAGCTGGTCCAAAAATTGACGGGGCAATTAGCGGCATCTTTCCGTTCTCCTCCTTCTAGGAAAACAAACAATATAAAGAAGCAACCAAAATCTAAGAAAGGAACCGGGTCAGCGCTGAGCATAGCCACTCTGAAGATGGCTCGGAAGAATTTGATCTGGGATGTGGCTAACGAGGGAAATAAAAATATTGCCCGTTGGCAAGTGACTCCACCTCTCGTTACTGGTGACGGAACGGGCCACATTTTCGCCTTTGGTTCCGATTAGATGGAGAGCGTCCAACTCTGGTTATCATGACGCCATGGGAAGTACTCAAGAGCCTTTTTTACTAAATATCATTAAGTGGAATTCACGAGATACTTCTGCCCTGAGTCTTCTATCTGGTAAATATGCAGATGTTATAGTCCTTCAGGAGACGCGGTCTATCCGCCTCCCCTAGGACATTACTCGATTTATCCCAAAGCACATTACCACTCACTTTACTTAGTACATAACCCCTCCTCACTCCTCTTCTCAAAGTCGTCTAATATTAGTTAGATGTTCCTTAAGGTCTTCCCTCATACTAAACTACTCATGTCCAGCCGTTTCTTGTTTAACTATATCACTTGTCAAGAACGGTAAACACATCAGTATAGCCAATGTCTACATCCGGCCGGGAGAGATTTACAAAAACCGTGACCTCCTAGACCGTATTTTAGGTAGCGGCTAGGACAAGTTACTTGGTGACTTCAACGACAAAACTTGTCGTTGGATTAATGCAGAAATCCGCAGAGCCAGAAATGACTATCTTACACATAAACCACCAACCCCCACCTTTCATTGCTCTACAGTAAATTCACTCCTCGACATATTATTGCTACATAGGATGTGATTGTTAAAACCGATCTATACTGAACAGTTGCTCCAACAGCTAACCACTTCTCATGACCCAATACGCTGGCGGCTAAAGGAATGTACGTTGCTTAGAAGGAGGTTTCACTTTGATCCTATCAAAGTGGGCTTCTTTCATGCAGCTATCCAACTCTTCCCCACAATAGGGAATGAGAGTTTGACCGAATCTAATTCCTACTTCTCTTCACAAGCTACCCGGATCATTTCGACTACCTATAGAGGTCGCATTTACAATTCCACTCCAACAAAACCTAAGGTCCTAGCAAAAATGCTACAGCTCTCCAATCTCTCTGCTTTCTTCCGCTTTGTTCTCTCGAATAAATACTGGATTTCTAGAAATAGTCTCCAGCTGAGTAGGGACAGGACGATTATTGATCATCTTAATCCCTCTTAGGCTTCCTTATGGAAGATATTCAAGAAGGAGGAAGTTGGCCTGCTGCCGGGAGAGAGCATCGGGTTGGATTGATAGCGTAGGTCTTGATAGAGTTTTAGAGGAGTAACTAGCCCTACATAATCATGGAGCCACGCTTTCTCCCCCAGTCAATTACGCCATGGGGTGACTCCAGGAGCAGATACTTTTCTATTACGGATATCCTTAACACTTGGAGACCACTTTCGGGCACCTCCAAAACCGTCACTTCACTCTCTTCTCGAGTTTGCCAGCTTTTGACAGCCGATTAAAGAAGAGAAGTGGTCGTCAAAATGCTTTTAATCTTACTATCGAATATAGCAGGCATCAATTGTAGCCGACGTATATTTTGACCAAAGAAAAAATTGGTTTCATGTGCCAAAGACCTGCGGCCCATTTCGATTCAAAATTCCCTCATATCCATCTACGAAAAAGCGCTTGCGCGTAGAATCCTCGACTATTTAAGTAGGCGTAACTTAACCCCACCGTTTTTATGGGTTTACCAAAGGGCGCTCGATCCATTCAGCAATTGGTGAAGTGCATCATTTTTGTCGGTATAACAGTCATTAACTCGCTGTGGCTGTTTTTCTTGACTTCTCCGCTGCATTTGACCGCATCTTCATTTCCTTTGTTATCTCCTCTGTCAGGTCTCTCGGATGCCTGCGAGAATTGTTAACAGGGTGGAGATATTGCTGCACACCAAGCGGTTCTACTATAAAGACGACCCTGATGTACATCAGTTCTACCCTATTACAGGTGTGACTCAAGGTTCCCGACTTTCTCCGATCTTATATCAAGACTTTCAAACGCGATCAACTTCTTGTGGTATATGCTGATGATACCATATCCCTGTTTTCTGGACACGGGTGCAAAGATGTAGTCTCGGACATCAGCCGATTCTTTTTAAGATTAAAAGATCAGTTATCCTCATCCAATCTTATTCTATACTGAAAAATCGCAGGTGATAGTCTTTCACGGCGCCCTTTTGTGACGATAATGCCGTTAGTAGTCAAGGTGGATGGAATTGGAAGTCATGAAGGAATGATTTTGTAGCAGCTTTTCAATGCGAAAGTCACCTTGTGTGACCTAGCAAATATTTAATAGATAACAAAGCATCCATAACAGGATCATCAGTTCCGATTTCAATCGATTGTCATGGTATCATACTAAACAATCTACAATAAGCAGGCCAGAGAGTATCTCGGACAATTCAGTTTCAAGAGATCATGATGGAAAGTTCCATATGCTGTGTGAAATCTGATAATCATGGATTCGTAGCTCAGCAGTCAAGAGCACAAGCAAAGTACGGAGAGCGACAGCTCGAATATCGGATAAGTCGAATTTCGAAAGGTGAATACATGGTAGTCAGCCTTTTGATGAGTCCGGGGCTACCAACATGTGGCAAAAAGCGGGCGTAACGAAAACGGCTGTGGCAATGTGGCCGTTAGTAGTCAGGGTGTATGGAATTGGATATCATGAAGGAAGGATTCTGTAGCTGGTTTTCAATGCGAAAGTCACCTCGTGTGACTAGCAACTATTCATTACATAAATAAGCATCCATCAAAGGATCACGAGTCCCGATTTCAATCGATCTTCATGATCTCATACGATACAATCTATAAAAGGCATCCCAGAGAGCATATCGGACAATGCAGTTTCTGGAGATCATGATGGAAGTCATGAATGATAAATTCTGGTGCTGGTTTTCAATACGAAAGTCACCTTGTGTTACCTCTCAACTATTCAACAGATAATTAAGCTAACATTACAGGATCATCAGTCCTGAATTTCAATCGATTTTCATGATCTCATACTAAACAATATATAAGCAATTTAGATATACTAATACGTAGAGAGAAATGATGACGTTCCTGCCTTCTTGACCTTTTCGATCTAAATAGCACATTAAATAAGTTAAGCTAAATCCACAAGTTTTAGGTTGTATCGCTCCAGCTGTAACAATGGTCGTCGTTGAGGCATATGACTCGTCGGTCACTAAATTTTCGATCATCTGCATTTCTTCCCTCTTGTGGTGCGTATCATTCACAAGACCTGCCTTCACTAAACTGTACTCAAATTTACAATGTAGGTGTTCTTGGGTACGTATAACTTAATATTTCTAGATGGTTAGTTATAGATAGATAACTAAACGATAGATACAAGCGTTTTATGTGACCGTCGAATTAAATACCATCTAAAGTCAAAGATCTATCGCTCATTCATCCGTCATGTGGCCATGTACGGCACAGAATGCTGTTCTATTATCAAGACAGCCCAACGACGCTTATCGATTATGGAGACAAAATGCTGCGATGAATAAGTGGAATAGGCGACGTGACCACGTAATAAATATGGATATCCTCCAAAGATACGTGGTCGCCCAATCGTGAGCAAACTGCAATATGCCAAACTCCGGTGGTACGGCCACGTGTTGCGATGTGAAAATTACTTCCTTGCAAAGACCGCCTTAAAGCACGGGATCATATGCAAACGTACGAAAGGTCGATCAAAGCAACGATGGCTATATGACCTTCATACAGATCTGATGACATCTGGACTTTACCCAGACAAGGCTCAAGATTGAGCGAAATTGAGGGCTAAATCTCACATAGCCAACCCCGCTCCAAAGCGAGGCAAATACTGAAGAATAAAAATATGAACTAACCGATAGATAGTTATCTCCTATCAGTCAGTTATAACTAACCGGTAAATTAGTTATATCTCCTAGATGTAACTATCTGGTTAATAATAGATGTAACTATCTGGTTAATACATCTCCTAGATGGAACTAACCAGATAGTTACATCTAGGAAACGAGTTCAAACAAACATTTATCACAAACCTTGCAGGCAACAAGTTTATTTACATCCACAGAGTGCACATCCGTGTCAATGAGGATAAATATAATTAAACATTGAGCTTTACCTATTATAAAAGTTAGTAGTATCACACTTGCGCTACTGAGTGCAATAGATGCACAAAACACACAACAATTGATCAACAGAGGATAAACGTACAGATACGTATTTAGATCAATTTAGGAAGCGATATTAAAATTAAGAAAACCGAAAAAAGAAAGAGGTGATCCCTAGACATCCCGAAGATGTCTAGGGATCGCCTTCCTCGGAGAATTTTCTAGGCCATACTTTCTGGAAAGAGACCTCGAGGTAGACCTCGATACCGGTGAAGATATCAAATCTCGAAACTGACCGAAGACCGCCTTGGCTATCTGAAAGAGAACTTTGGTCTGTCGCACCGGATTGCGATGTCTGGAGTAGTTTGGTTCGTGAACTGCCTCCACGACCCGACACCCGGACCAGTGGTTGACAGGAAAAATCTTGTATATTATTTGTTTTTTCCTATCAAGAATTTGTTGTTGAAAAAGGAAGAATTATGCGCAAAAACAAAGCAAGTGTGTCTTACCATTTAATTTATCATTTCGAAATTTGCCACGGAAAATTAATTAAAGTTTGACTGCAATTTCTAAAACACTTGGAAATCACCTCCACTACTAGCATTTGCGGCTCGCAATACAATTAAGAAGATATTAACGCGTTCTAGCTTAACGAATTCTCCTAGAATAATGACACGTCAAAATTTCAAACGCGCGAGAGCGAAGTGCTGTGTAAACATATTAAATACAGATTCAGTTACTAGCACAATAACTGGATTAAAATATAAGTGTTACAACACAGCGGTATGTGTATCCGTTAGTAACGTATATAATGCGACGTGCAGAATATGCAAAATCCAATATGCCGGTGAAACCAGCTTAAGTATGAACAGAAGATTAAATAACCGACGATCGGACATTGGAAAAACTCGTTCATCGCGATGCTGTTGTTAACCATTGCATCACGCAACATTATAGCACACAAGATATATTTGATTACGTGATTAATCGAGGTGGAGTGATAAAATCCAAAGACCGTAAACGACTGGAACAACGAATGATAGATTAATTTATGACAGACGAAAAATCTGGTATAAATATTAAAAACATTTATAAATGGGATGTGGAAATAGCATGTGCTATTTGTTGTAGATTGAGGAAGCTCACTTTAGCGAAACTTAGAAAATTATTCGCTTTAAGCCTGTCTTTATTAATAGTATACCTTTCTGAAATTTCGATGACTATTTTTTATTCTGCACACTACTTTAATCCTATGTAGAAGTCAACAGCAGTACGCTACATTTCAGTATTGGTGAACCTCATCAGCTACTGATCCAATACCTACGTGTCATGTTCCGGCCATTTTAATGTTGGCTGACGATTACTCGACTCGTCTGCTTTATTAGCATTTAGATTTAATGAAAGACTTTCGTCTTACATTTTGCAAATTTAATTAAACTAATTTCTGATTTTAAATTAAATCAACGTTGGGAATGGAATATGCTACCTTCAATTTGAAAACCTACGTATTTTTGCAATTAATTGCTATTATCAAACTAGTCATCTAAAGTTTGTTTCCTAATTTTAAGTTGATATACCTGTGCAGTCATTTTTACTATTAATAATTTGACTATTTTTATTCTACATTCTACTTTAATCTTATCTATACGCTAACAGCAGTACGCTACATTTCAGTATTGGTGGACCTCATCAACTACTGATCCAATACCTAATTTTCAATGAAAGACTTTCGTCTTACATTTTGCAAATTTAATTGAAATCATTTCTAAATTTAAATTAAATCAGCGTTGATAAGGGATAGTTCTATCTTCAATTTAAAAACCTATCTTGCATTTCATTAAAATTAATGAAATTTTAAATACAAAAACCACGGAAAACAAAAATTTCTTCATATGACATTCTCTCTACCCGTTGATTGAATATACTAATATGTAACGATTAATGTAATCTTTAAGAAATAAATAAATGAACATATTGTTTATTTTTGTTAAATAAATTTATTAATTTTGAAATGGCATGTATTGATGTAATTTCTGTTTTCGAACGCGAGAACTATATAATATATAAAACTATATAATATAGTAAACTCAAGCGGTTTTATTACACATGACGTTATTTATTGGCATTTTAGTTTTAATGAAAGACTTCCGTCTTACATTATAAGACATTTAATTGAAATGATTTCTGATTTTAAATTAAATTAGCGTTGGTAGGGGAAGGTGCTACCTTCAAATTAAAAACCTACCTATTTATCCTAATGATTACTATTATTAAATTAGTCATCTATGGTTTTAATTAAATCTAATTGCCAATAAAGCAGACGAGTTTAGTGATCGTCAGCCAACATTAAAAGATCGAAACTGGAAACATAAGTATTGGATCAATAGTTGATGAGGTCCACCAATACTGAAATGTAGCGTACTGCTGTCGGCTTAAGATATGATTAAAGTAGCATCCAGAATAAAATAGTCATCAAAATTTCAATTGTAACAATGACTGCACAAGTATATTAACTTAAAAAAGTATACATTTTATTGATCTATCAAATTTTATATATGTACTCGTGTAATTATTTCAAAATAATAACATTATATATAGTAGTTGAAGTCCTACTAGTCTAGTCATGACAGTATTTTCTTTGAAATATTACTTTTTAGTTATCCGAGTATGATATTCACTGCCTAAAATATTTTTATGAATTATATCATCTCTTATATTTGAAATAAGTTGCCTTATCCCTCAAGAAAAGCGATAGCCGCGGTCATCTTCCACGCTTTAGGAGTATTACTTCCCCAGTCCACAATATTTACATACTTGCTAATTTTCGAAGAATTGATGGCAATATGATTATTGTTAAAGTCTATTGAATATTCTTATCTGCGTAATTTAACCTATACAAGATACAATCCGGGTCAAATAACTTCTTAATAATGTATCATCTACATACTGAAGTCATGCTTGAATTCCATCCATATTTTAAATGTGCAATTTTTATTTTCATATATATAACTCTATGTACTGGAGCATCAACTTGTTCCAACATTTCATTTTCAAACAGAAAATTAATGTCTGAAGAACATAATTTGAGCAAGGTAACACAATCCCCGACAACCAGATGTATCCCAAACTCTGTATCTACTAGCATTTCCTATTCTAACTTTATAGCCACAAACAACCTGACATTTCTTAAATGTGATATAGTATGTCGAGATTTTTAGTTTATTAGAGATTTCAACATTCTTTATACGTTTTGAATTAATTTAAATTACCTTTTTGAGTTTTAAATTATAGAAGTGTGGGCATATTTTCTTGTGTATCACTTTAAAGTTGTGCTTATAAAAAATTCATTTAAGTAAATTAAGTCGTTTTCCGCAATGGATTTTTATCAGAGAAACGCATGAAATTCATACGGATTTCTGCTCCATAGCAAAATATCATAACATTAGATAATAAAAGTTATAAATAACCAACACGTAATCGAAGAACATGATGCACTTGTCTAAACTATCATCAATTATAAGATAAATTTTTGATCGAAGTATTCGCATCTTGTAATGTACTTGCTAGAGTAGAAATTCTCAATACGTAAGTGTTATAAAAAGTGTTTTAAGATTGACAAAAATTGTCTTTTTAAATTGAACTATTAGATAATTTTAATTAATGTAATTTCTAAAAACGAAACAAGTTTGTTTCTACTAGTTACAGTTAGGAATAAAAGAAGAGTCAAAATTCAATTTATTAAATCCAATTTAATATAATTCACTTGTCTAAACTATCACCAATTATAAGATATATTTTTGATCGAACTTTTCGCCCCTTGTAATGTACTTGCTAGAGTAGATATTCACAATAGTAAGTGTTTTAAAATTGTCAAAATTTGTCTTTACCGTTTCATAAGATGTTTATATCTTTTTAATAAATCTATATTTCGATTAAAAGTAGATTACTAAAGTTTATTATCAATTCTCATTGACTAATACAGTGTATAGACTAATACATTATTTGAGATTCCTTGATAATTATAAACAATTTATATTACTGAATGTACAAACATTAATAAAATTTTATAATTTAAATTATTAAATTTATAATTACCATTAATTGATATATTAAATTATTTAATAAACATTTTATAAAAGCAATTTATTAATTATTTGATCTACTCTCATTACAAAGAACAACTTAGGGATGTCTTGCTCAATTTAAGTTTTCACCATAGTAACGAACAAATTAATTATTCTGATGAAATGTTTTAACTTAAAATAACTCCTTACTCTCGTCTAAAAGGTTTCCAAAACGATGTAAACTATTATGGTGCAAACTTCGCCTCTAAGCATATTCGCTTAAAAAAGTTTCATCCATTATTATTTGCCCTTTCCTCCATAACGTGTTTCAATGGACGTCATTGAGACTGTATATATTCACTAAAGTAAACATATTAAAATAAATATATAACTTGTTCGTTATTTCCACTGATCCGGAGGTCAGGTTGTAAAGGTAGTGCACTGACGAGAAGTGACCAAGTATTGCGGTTCTGAGTGGCAGACCAGACTTCCCTATCTGATAGTGTTAATGTTCCTTGACAAGATCTCCGTTCAGCAAGTCCAATCTGGAACACTTCACAAGCAAAACGTCCACTTGCCATTTTAAAAGCGTGAGCTAGCCACATCAGCTGACTTCCTTCAGCGTGGAGGAGCAGCTACCCCACTCAAAGATTCTCGCGGATGACCAAGCTTCGAATTTTAACTCCAATTTTTGTAGAATTAGAGTTTGATTAATCATAATCAATTACTTAGATTTGGTTATACAGTAAACCTGTTTATTAGAAACATTATTAGAATTACGTTCTACGTTCGTGGTTGCTGTTTCAGAAATCAGTTTTAAATTATTGTAACTGTTTTTTTTCAGTTACCTTCTGTCCCTCATATCCTGAGTGACATTTCCTGCATAGAAAAAGTTTTTGTTCAGATCTCTGCTGTTCCCATATCCTCTGATATTCCAATATCTTCGGTTGCGAGGAAACAAAATCTCATTGACCCTCTTTCGCTTTTATATTAATTTACCGTTAGGGTCATAATAAGGATTCGAGCTAGTCCACCAACGAACTAGCGCTATTAACTGATCAGGTCATACAATCCGATCAGTTATTTAGTTGCCTGAATATTCAGGTGTTGTCCATACCGCACTACGGATAGGTTAACTGACAATAGGTAAGACCCCAACCGAACCCATCACATGACGACGGATCGGTTGTGCTTACACTTAGCGGCCCCAAATAGCTAAATAGTGTTTACATCTTGCTTTTTCATAAATCGCTAAATTATCCAATTTAAATTTTGTCTAAATAATAAAATTGAAACATGTTAGCACCTTAGCATGCATTTATTTGAGATATTAAACTTTCAATCAACATATATTTACCGCATATGGATATCCTCATATTTTGAGCTTGATACATTAAAAAACACACATGAATACAAGAATTTCCAAATAAATAAAATTTTGTCGAAGTTGACTAATTTAAAATATGTTTAAATCTATTGTTTTCTAATGTCCAACATTTTCTTGCATATATTTTATAGATATCCATATTGATTATTTGAATTAATTGTAAGATTACATTACATATTCATATATTCATATTATTGAATAAATATTAATTAAAATTAATTAAAAACATTCATTGCAAGTGGAAAACAGTGATCCGGTTAGCGGATCACAAATGGGTAGCTTTCTAATATATCGTTAGAATACAATCCCGTACCAAAAGTAAAATACAGAAATGTATGTATACACCACAGGGTAGCCAGCCTAGTGGATGTAGCGTTAAATGCGATACAGACGTCCTAAGTTCGAATCCGACCAGCATTAGTGTACAGAGTAAGCATATAACAATGGTCAAAACGTGAAATGTAGGTATGGGTCAGCAGCTGATGAGATCCACCCAAGCTGATTAGTAGCCTAATGCCTGTGAGTATAATATTGTGACACAATCAGAAGAATTTCAGTTCACAGATGCAATCAAGTTAAGAGATTGCTCACAGGTGCAATCAAGTCCTAAGTTCGAATCCGACCAGCATTAGTGTACAGAGTAAGCATATAATAAGGGTCAAAACGTGAAATGTAGGTATGGGTCAGCAGCTGATGAGATCCACCCAAGCTGATTAGTAGCCTAATGCCTGTGAGTATAATATCGTGACACAATCAGAAGAATTTCAGCTCACAGATGCAATCAAGTTAAGAGATTGTTCACAGATGCAATCAAGTCCTAAGTTCGAATCCGACCAGCACCAGTGTACGTAGTAAGGAGATAATAAGGGTCAAAATGTGAAATGTAGGCATGGGTCAGCAGCTGATGAGATCCACCCAAGCTGATTAGTAGCTTAATGCCTGTGAGTATAATATCGTGACACAATCCGTATAGTTTCAGCTAACAGATGCAATCAAGTTAAATTAAATTTATTTTTAATAAATGAAGTTAACAAAATGTTCATTCACTTTAAACACACTCCCTACTAATTTATTCCATTTATTAAATTTTAGTTTATTAAATTTTGAAATAAATAGCGATCATTTATTTTTGTGGGGTTGTAAATGCTTCGATGTAGAAAGAATATTTTCCCAAAACACTAAATTGCTGATTTTGGCCTAGTAAGGCAGCAGATTACGGCTTTACTTTTCTGTAGAGACCTATTTTCATTCTCACTCTGTACAATCTGCGTGGTTGAACTTGCAGATTTCCAAACGTGAATTTAGTTATTAATTTGCTGTTGACATTTGCTTTGATATGTTAAATCTACGAGACAATTTCTGGATGATTTGTCATTCCATGTTGTTCAATCGAGCATTTTCTGTAGTGTCGTTATCTATTAAAATTAGAGCAAAAATTCGTTTTAAGAAAAAAATGGAAGCTGAAGATAGATTATGCTAAAATTTCTATTTTTCAATATTAATTAAAAACAACGAAAATCGCAAGAGCAAGTGTCGCGTTTTCTGGATAATGGAAGATCTTGTGTGTCTGAAATGCGTTTTTTACAGATAAAATACACTTACACTATGAAATGAAAAATTTGTTAAATCGAGTTTTAGAAAACTTTATCATTTTAAGAGCAGTGTGTAAGGAATGCCGGTTTTCTTTAGCCATGCCGGTGATGGAAATTTAAAGTTCTTGAATACGAGTTTCTCTGTCACTATACGATAGTCACAACTCAATTATTATGGTATCGTACACTTGGCTTAAGTTTGCTTAAATATTGGTTTTCGATGTTACTTTTATAATGAATCAGCCTACAACCTCATTAAAAGGGGCTAAGTTTTTGAAAGCAACGACTACAAATTTCTTTAGAAATAATCATACATTTTATAGGCACATCATTGGTAATTCAAAAATCTGTTCAAAACTCAATTCCGATCGGCAAAATGATCAACAAGAAAAAAATACAGCGATTAACGAAGAGCGGAAGCAGGTCGTTCAAACGAGTGATCAATGTTTTCACAACTTAATGTCTGCAAAAATCAAAGAATCACCATCAATGCTAATATCTCTTCCTTATAAACATTGTTTCGACGATGCAAATTTTGTAGATTTTGTCGACTACATTTTACAACACAATGCGGATGGATTGGATTTATTTGAAATAGGATTAGATGTCAATTACTACATATCAAAATTGAACAAAATTTTAAACAAGCCGTTAATGCACAATGTATACATTATGGACACCGCGGTGTGTACTGGTCGAATTTTTACTGAAATTATATCCTTGGTTGGTGGATCACGCATTAAGAAAAAAATACACTTTGTAGGCATAGACGTTCACCCCGTTGTGTTAGCCAAAGCAAAATATAACGTCGATAGACAGATTAGACAGGGATCTGGTCGAAACGTCGATTGCCTGGCTATAAACTTTGTAAAAAGCCCCCTTGATGACATTCTGTCTGAATCGCACAATAAACATTTTCATGTAATTATAGTTGGCCAGGGTAGCTTCCATCGTCTGCTTACAAATAGTGAACGCTTAACATTTTTTCAGTCTGTTTACAGTGCCCTGTTACCAAATGGAATATGCATTATGAACATTTTTCCCGATTTAAATGTACTGTCGGATAAATCACATATGCACATTTTACCTGCAAAAATTGAATATCCCACGGTCAGCGAAAATTCAACCGTAAATTCACAACAAAAATTCTACAAATCGTACAATTTAATTGATCGTACAATTGCCAGAAGTCATAGCATTGATGATACCGCCTCCATTTATACAAATGGGAATGACTGTTTTGATTTAAACATTAAGCGTGAAATTAGCAGGTGTTCTGATAACCCAGCAGAAATTATCTTATCATTTTCATTTGAGCTAACCTCTTTTGAAACAAAACACGCTCACAATCCATGCCACAAGTGTTCAATAAATTTAAGGTCAGCTTCTTTAGCAAAATTAATCCCGTTAATAGATTCTGCTGGCTTAGAGATTGCGGAAAAATTCAAATCCTTTAAACAAGCCTTACAAGGATCAGATGATAGCGAGCAGTGTTCAATTCCATTAACAAAATATCGTAAGTGTAATGACGAAATTAAATTCGAAGAGCCCATCAATGATAGCGATGATTTTAGGGTTTTTTTATTGAAGAAAAAATCCGGATAGACGTTTACTTGAAATACTTATTATTTTTAAATGAATTTGCTAACTTTATATCTCTATAAATGTTATATAATTGTATTCCGGAAAAATAAAACACCAAAACTAACAAACACGTATTTAATATAATTATAACAATGAAATAAAAATAATGCTTAATCAAAATTTAATAATTAAATAATAAATAATAAATAATTATAAATAATAAATAATTGTCAGTATTTTATATAATTTGTATCAAATTAAAATTTAAAATTGAAATTTAAAATAAAAGTCAATTTTTATGAATTGACTAATAAATGATAGACGATGCATCGAAAAAGGAATAGCAATTATCAGGAGGAACTTATATGCTATCAGGTTTCGGCCCCTATTCCTAGTCTCGACATAGCAGCGAGGCCAAATATATCTGCTGATTTATAATATATTTTTAGAGTTTTTTTCAACACCTAAATAAAATAAGCGGATTTCACGCTTATCATTATTAAATATGATATTTACATTACAATTATAAAATTTGAAAGATCGAAAATGAGGTGCCGGCCAGATTCATTGTGTATTGAACACATTATACAGTTTATGCCTGTTCAGAGTCATCATGTATTGAACAGCTATTAAAAATTCCATTTAAAAATATATTGGCAACTTATTTTCAACACAATTATGCTTGGAGAACTACTTTAAATTCATACATGTTATCTTCAAAGGAAAGAACGGAACACCTAAACTGGGTTCATACAGAGACAGAGCTTACAAATTCTTCTTAGCAGCAGCAAACAAGGGTTAGCTAAAGGCGCGGTGTAACTATTCAATAATTTAAATCAAGTTAAAAAATGGAAATTTAAAATAAACGTCATTTTTATGAATTGACTAACAAATAACAGACGTTGTATCATAATAGGAATTAGACGTCTTCAGGAGGAACTGCTATACTATCAGGTTTCGGCCCCTAACTCCTCTACCCAACATAGCAGCGGGGCCAAATACATGCTAATGATGTATTTCTTCTTATGAAATTTGATTTCTACTATCTTATTCTAATACAAAGTATATTGTTTATTATTTATAAAATATTTCGCTTAATAGTTTAAATCAATTTTAATAATAGTTAATTTTTATATTGCAAATTTAATATTTTAATACTATTATCTATTAATAAAATTTTCCGCTAATGATTTTAAATTTATGTCAAAAGTTTCAAATTTTTCAGTAATTTTCATTACAAATAATTTCATATAATAAATTGCAAGAAAAGAGATGGCAAAACAATATTCTTTACAAACTTATCTAAAGCATTCACTGATAAACCTCGTTTCTTTTTTCACATCGGATCCTGGTCGTTTAGTATTAATATTTTATAATATTAATATTAAATATTAATACTAAATATTCAGTATTAATGCTGAGTTCAATAGCTGTGGGGTGCGATCCGTATAGGATACTGTCAAATACTAAATTATCGTAACAAAACCAACCAAAGACAAATTGTATATTTCGACAATGTTTCGATTCTTACTTTACAAAGTCAAATTATTGTATTTAAATATTTAAAATCCAATACTATTCAGGATTTTAAATATATAAATACAAAAATTTGACATCATAAAGTTCATTCGGGGAATCGAGCGATACCTTTTTTTACTTCTCTATTACTTTCTCTTTCAGTTTTACCCCGGTATAAAAACGCAGTTCTCATTAAATATATTTGCTCATATTTAAGCGTAACTGTGCTACAACTTTTAGAAATCCTCTGTATTTCGTTGCAAATAATATCACGTGTTGTGTTTGTTTTTTGTTTTTCAGATAAGCTGAAGAAGACCGTAAGGTCAAAAAGTCGTTAAATAAATTATTGTCAATTGCTCAGAAAAGTTTTTAAATATAAAAATATATATTGATTTTTTAATACGCTGAATATTGGTTTAGATATACGCTGAATTCTTTCATGTTAGAATCAAGGTATATACTGCAGAAAATATTTTATGTAATTATTTATATATATGGTGTACTCGGCAACAACTTATCAGTAAAATATTTTATATTATATATTTCATATATTATATGACATCTAATCATAATTCTGATACAACATCTGTTATTTATTAGTCAATTCATAAAAATTGACTTTTATTTAAAATTTCAATTTTTTATTTGAACTTGATTAAGTTATATAAAATCTTATAACAATTATTTATACTTATTTATTATCTAATTATTAAATTTTGATTTATTGATACAGCATTATTATTTTTATTTATTTATTTTTATTTGTTTTTTATTTTATAATTATATTAAATACGTAGACTCAGTTAGCTGAATTAATTATTTATCAAATAACTTAATTCTAATTATATATCACACATGACTTTACATTGAATATTTATGGCATTCCAGTGATTACATAATTGTATAGAATATGTAAATTTCATAGAATTTGAAAAAACTACGTGACAGTAGTTTTAAGATTTCATCATGCGACATATATGTGTTAGCATGTTACATTAATCTTAACATATAATTAAAGCAGTTTTTAAATTTATAAAATTTATATTAAAGTTATATGCAATTACACAACTTCCTTGTTTTATTATTGTCGTTCTAGTAAATCTTGTTGCTCAAAGTATTGACGTTCAACAATATTTTAAAATACCGAGTTAAGTTTAACTTGCTTATTGCTTTTGATGATTAGGAAACTTAAAATATTTTCATCGAATCAGCTAACTGAGTCTACGTATTTAATATAATTATAAAATAAACAAAACATAATAATGCTAAATCAAAATTTAATAATTAAATAATAAAATTAATAATTGTTTTTAGATTTTTTATAATTTAAATCAAGATAAAATAAAAATTGAAATTTTAAATAGAAGTCATTTTTATGAATTGACTAATAAATAACAGACGTTGTATCAGAATAAGAATTAGAGGTCATCAGGAGGAACTGCTATGCTATCAGGTTTCGGCCCCTAACTCCTCTACCCAACATAGCAGCGGGGCCAAATACATGCTAATGATGTATTTCCTCTGAAATAACTATCTAGTATCTTATTCTAATGCAAAGTATATTATTTATTATCCATCCATAAAAATTTGCCACTTAAGAGTTTAAATTTATTCTTTATATTATTGTGTTGATTTATATATTTTACTATTTTCTGCTTGATGTTATTTTTATAGTAACCTAGTTTAAAATATGTATCTATTAAATTATTTAAATGATTTTGAAGAAAGCCAATATCATTACATATTGTTGCAATTCTTAAAATTTCATTATTTAATGTATTATATTTTATATTATATGGTATGCATGAATGCTCATGCAAAAATATGTTTCTTGTAAATTTAAATATGTCATCTTTACGATATAAATTAATAGTAGTTTTAGTTAATGTTAATTTAATGTTCATATCTAGATATACACCTTCTTTATCATTAATATTGGTTTTGTTAAGAATAAGGCTTTCTGGATAAATGTGCTCACTAATTGAATAAAAATTATTAGAATTAAATACACATATATCATCAATGTATCGAAACATATATTTCATATATTTATATTGTTTAGATTTAGTTTTTACACAGTTATGAACAAATTCATATTCTATAAAGCTTAAAAACAAGTCAGCTATAATTGGGCTACTATTACCACCCATTGGAACACCTTTTACTTGTCTAAATATAGATGTCCCTACTTTTAAATAATTTTGATTTATCAAAATATTTAAGGATTCTATTAATTCAATTTTATCCATATATTTATATTTATTTGATGGTTTAATTTTTGTTAGATAGGCGTTATAATTATTATAACATATATATGTATATCTTTTTCCGAAAATAACATTAATTAATTTTACTAACGCTTCTTTAATATCTACTAAATCTAGATTTGTATAAAGCGTACTAAAATCGTATGTATTTATATTTTGAAAATTTATTCCTTTTGTCTGTTCTAAAAATTCTTTTGTAGAATTAATACTGAAATAGTGTTTTATACCAGTATTAATTTCGATTAACTTGCAATATTTTTTAAAATGTGCTTTAATTACTTTAAGTATTTTATTCATATAAACCGAAAGCGGTTTAAATGTACATTTAAACGCACTACATATGAACCTAGGTTTTATTGGATTTTTATGTAATTTTGGATTCCAATATAATATAGGTATAGTTTTATTATCTAATTCAACCTTTATACCCTTTTTATCCATTATAGAACAGTGACTTGTAATAATTGTTTCTAAACTCAACTCACTACGTTCATATGTTGGATTTACATTTAAATCATTAGAATTAACCTCTTTCATTAGTATATCATAATAAAGCTTTTTGCATATGAAAAAAGCTTTATTATTAAAAAAGCTTAAAATACAATATATTTTATTTTTATTATATATTATTATTTGTATTCTATAAATTAGAATTATATAATAATTCTATATTATGGAAAGATTAAAATTAACTAATTTCATAAAATTACTTAATATCAACGTTATATCGATTAATAAATAATAACATTATTTCAAATTGTTTTTTACATATTTTTGCTTTGCTGTTGATTTGCTCTGTTATGGAGATGATGTGTTTATTGTCTGCAGACGTAATCTTAATAATCGATATTTGTTATGTGAATTAAATTCAAAGGACCTTGTTATGCGATGATCTGTAGATCATCGGTTTAGACATTAATACTGGTATACTATTCTTAGATGTATTAGTTTTAAACATTTTAATGGAATTTATCAAACTAAAATGTTTTAATGATATACTATATTTGATATCACATATTGCTAGATGTTTTACAATAAAAGCAAAAGTCAAATTTGAAACAATTGCTGCTTTGTTAGTTCGCCCGATTTTATTTATGTCAGTTTAATTCATTGTGAAATTATCCATTAACAAATTACAGTAAAATAATAGATTTCACTGAAAACATCAAATTAAACTGTAAACCTTAAATATTTACATTTTAATCCCCCCTAGAAGGGGTATTAAGGGTATATTTTAGTAATTCGAAAATAAACCCTTAATCCCTCTTTCCATGAAGAATATGGATTGATAGTGTTTAAATATAAAAGGGGAAAAGTTTTTCCTTTTATATAAGGGGAAACATTTTTGAGAAAATGATTGACGCTTCGATAATACTAACGAAAAGATGGCTTGCCTCAGCATGACGCTAGGTTGTAGATGACATCGATCATCTTCGTAAATAATTTGCTCCATCACCACCTTAAGGGGGTAGCTCGAAAATTTTAACAGGTTTTTTAAAATAAGCGTCATTTCAGATCAAGTTATAATATTTTTAAATAATGTATCAATAAAGTACACATATGATTTTATCTACATATTAAGTTTATAGATTTTTACGATTGCTTTTAAAAAACAGTCGTAAATTAAAAAATGTAAAAATATGCACATGTTATAAATATTTGTTATTTGACATGCTATAAAAATTTGTCGTAAATTTTAAATTAAATTAAATAATTTGCTAAAATATTTGAATTCAAATAAAAACTGTTTATACTCTTCAGAACAATTTGGTTTCTTGAAATTATATTTTTAATCGTAATCTTGTCTGAACGTGAAAATTTCAAGCAATATTTGTTTATACGAGTGAAATTATTTATTTTTTAATTTTTAAAATAATTAAAATTATTTTTTTAGTACTTTAACTGATTTCTACAAAATATTTTTCTAGATTAAAAGCATATCATTACATAGTATTTTTTTTTGAAATAAAAAAATTTCAAAACGGCTTCTTGCACCAAACAAACAAGACCCAAAAATTATTTTGTGTTTATTAAGAAATGTTTCACAAAGCTTTGTATGTCGAAATATTTAAAAATACTAAAATATGATAAAAATATTATCGTCTTTATAAATATGACATCAAAAAAAACAGTTTTTTTTAAATATTAAAATAATATGATATTTAATCTCATTATAGATGAGATTAAAGCACCTTTTTTATATAAATGTGACACCGTATTTTATTGGCATCAAAAAAAAGTTTATTCAAATATTAAAAATAATTATAATTTAACCCAATTACTCGTTTTGAAGTAGAGCAGTAAAATATAAATCTGAATTTTCTACCAGACTTTGGTCTGAACACGTTCTAGTTTTCGAAAAGAGCTTAAGATGTAATTTAGTTGCACGTTACTGTTTAGATGTAATACCTAAATGTACTATCTAATCATGTGCATATATCATTGTACTATCTAATCTGAATATCTTCGTTTATGAATTAAAATATAATTATTTATCGTTTATATAATTATTTATCGATGATAACGTGAAAAGTATGTATTGGATCAGTAGCTGATGAGGTCAACCAATACTGAAATGTAGCGTATAGATACGCTACCTTGGCTTATAGATGAGATTAAAGCACCTTTTTTATATAAATGTGACACCGTATTTTATTGGCATCAAAAAAAAGTTTATTCAAATATTAAAAATAATTATAATTTAAGCCAATTACTCGTTTTGAAGTAGAGCAGTAAAATATAAATCTGAATTTTCTACCAGACTTTGGTCTGAACACGTTCTAGTTTTCGAAAAGAGCTTAAGATGTAATTTAGTTGCACGTTACTATTTAGATGTAATACCTAAATGTACTATCTAATCATGTGCATATATCATTGTACTATCTAATCTGAATATCTTCGTTTATGAATTAAAATATAATTATTTGTCGATAACAATTTTTTGTTGTTTATCATTCAACATTCATTCTTTTCGAATGTACCACAGCGAAGAGCTACACCTTCGTTAAGTTAATGTATTTTAGATTAAATCGACAATAGAGTTAGTTATCAACTCTAACGGTTGGAGCACTAACTGTTGTTGCTTAATACTAAAAATATACGCTTCTGCATTCCTTCCAATATTGACTTTACTTTTTATACTGGACACGATTTCAGTAAATGTCACTGCAACTGTCATTCTTCCTGACAGCTAAATCGTAAAATATTCCCCAATTAGGATTAAAATCCATTATATACAGTTTTCCCTATTCATGCTATCCTCCTGTTTGGCAAATTTTAATTTTCTTCAAAACCACCCGAACAGAGTAAAAAAGGCATCACAAAGCAATAACCATTAATTTTCAGCTCATAACTGTACAATTTTACATTTGCTTTCAATATGGAAAAAGGTTTGTATCATTTATCTTATTCTTTTATCTGCAAATTTGCAGGCAAATCTGTACTACTAATAAGATGACGTTTTTCATATGTTGTCTTTGGAATTTTACTAAGATACGATTCTCTTCCGAACTTGTTTCCCTCCTTTTCGTTTGCCAGTAACGAATGATAGGTTTACAGTCTTTTAAAGTATTAAGAGAAAGTATATACTTTCTTCAGATTTTTATGTAATCTTACCGGAAATCATTATTCGATATAGTCTCAATATATCAATTAGAACAATATAATCCATTTCTTAATGGATTATAATTTCTTAATTATATTTCTTAATTCATAATATTGAATTTAATATTATGTCGTCTAAGCTTTAAAGGCAATTGAATTAAATAGAATATAAATGAATATAAAAAATATAAGAGAAATATAAATGAGAAAAATAGAAATAAATATATATTAATATATTAATATATTATTATATTATATTAATACAAAGTAAATGTCCGCTAATTTAAACTAGTTGTTTTATTCGAGTGTAGGTGAGTGTACACTTAAAAATTATATGTTAAAAATCCTTATATAATGTGTATATCAATTATATAATTAATCAATCCCTGATTTCTATGTAATTTAAAAATTACATTAAATGGAATCAATTGAATTTATTTGGTGGTAAGAAATTCACAGTTAAATTACTTGTAATGGATAACTCGCACTTTCCTAATACAGACACCTTCCTTAAAAGAATAAATCACATAATAAATGGAATAAAATTGGATACGTATCTTGCTACATTGGATGTTTAGTCATTATACACATGCATCCCACATGAACAAGCGAGGTAGTATCTTGCATGGAAGCAATGTGTGGTCAACTTAAAATAAAATTCATTGCAGAAGCAATATGTGTAATACTAACAAATAACATTATACTTTAATGCCAAAAATATATAGATGAGTACTTCCTCTATATATTAGCTAGGTAGGCCATGAAACGGGCTTAAAATCTGTCATTGAATGGGTACGCCAAAGTGCGCCTTCGGGGTACTTGGGCTATATCGCGATTATTCTTATTCTCTAGAGGACGTCCCCAGAGCAAAGACTAAGGTCTCTCAAGCTCCTTATCCCGGGATTACCGACCATAGTCCACTGGACTTGACTCTTATAGGCAGGTGAAAGACCCCGAATGGTTCAGTCGGAAGGAGGGGCGCTGGTGCGGCCGGGCGTAGATCCCACTGGACCTGAGGCCGTGATTTGTATTGCTGAAGATTGCTGTTGCTTCAAGAAATTGAAATAAATAATAACTTAAAAACATTAACGTTGTATTTAATAAGCCTATCTTACCTATTGGTTGTTATTCATTTAAGAAAATCGTTATTTATTTAAATAGGGCAAACTTAAAATAGAGTTCATTGTAGAAGCAATACGTGTAATACTAACAAACAATATTATACTTTAATGTCAAAAATAAATACAGGAAGTTAGCATATTATTTAATCACTATTTGAGCAGAATATGATATCAAATTACCAAGTCCAGTCTCTAACATACTTAAGATATAGTAACGATATTTGAGAATAAAAAATATTTAAAAAATATACTATTTTGTAATAGACATTTAACAAATAAAACATGTTTTCTTACAATTTCAATAGTAATTTGGTACAGAAAATTTAAATATTGAAGTACATAAATTTAATAAATACAAATCCTTAATTTTCATTGCACCAAATTAACGAAAGAAATTAAATTGCTGCAAAAAGAAATTCTTCATTGACTTTATAAAACGATCAATATGCAAAGCTCCTTGTTTACTCAAAGATCAATGACTATCAGCTAGAATTGAATGTATAGCTGTTCTATCGATATCCAGTTTTTATTGTTGAAGCACGATTTGTTCATAGATCTTGCAGTGAACCGCTTTATGAATCTAAAATTTGAAAGGCAGGACACATTTATCTTTGGACGGTTTTCGTAAAGTTTCCGAAAGCATACTATTGCACACAGTTCTCTATTTGAACGTTCACGATAATTGACATTTGAATGACTATGAAATGACAACGTCGGTTGTTTTAAGTCCATATAAACAGCCACACAACAATTGCGTGTAGACCAGCGACTCAAATCATCCACATCTGAAGAATAAAAATTAATGTATCAAAAGTATTAACTCAAAAATACTACTGTGTGACACAACTGTGTACTAACAAAAGTATACCTAGTGTTAGATATTTGAGTATTTACAACTTAAAGAAATAAAGGAGGAAAATTTTATTTGATATTTAATATTTTACAATATTCTTTTTTCAAAATGACATTTTGAAAAAAAAAGAAAAAATAATATCATAATCTTCATAATGTCATTATGAATATGCTAAGAGAGGTTAGCGAAATATACAATAAAATTTTACCCGTTTTTTTGATCAGCTCCAATAATTCTTTATCAAAAATTGATCATTATTAACTTTTTAAAATCTATTTTTCTTATTCCATTTATCGCCATGACTTCATGGCTTGCGTCTAACCGGATTATTACGAATTATTAATAATTTTAACTTTAATTTTTTTATTCCTTTTATCGTCATGACTTTTCGCCTTGCGTCTAATCGGATTATTATAATATAGTTGTTTATTATGTATTATACTACTTCTGTTAATTCCTTGTACCACATCATTCAATACTAATGGGTACATGGAATTAAGCGTTTTAATCCAAAAATCTTTTTCTAATAGTTTTTGATTTAATATTGAAATGTTTTCTTCGATAATATGTCCTAAAATAAATAATTTACAGTTTTTAATATCATGTCCTATTAATCTCATATGTCTATGAAATATAGTTTGGCTATTATGCTGTATATTTATAATATTTCTAATAGTTCATTTATATACATATCTTTTTTAATCTTTTTAACTTCAAATTTTCTTATTCCTTTTATCGTCATGACTTTTCGACTTGCGTTTAACCGGATCATTATACTATAGTTGTTTATTATTTACTATACTACTTCTGCCAATTCCTTGTACCACGTCATTCAATCCTAATGGATACATGGAATTAAGGGTTTTAATCCAAAAATCTTCTTTTTCTAATAGTTTTTGATTTAATTTTGATATGCTTTCTTCGATAATATTCTCTAAAATAAATAATTTACAGTTTTTAATATCATGTCCTATTAATCTCATATGTTTATGAAATATAGTTTGACTATTATGCTGTATATTTATAATATTTCTAATTGTTCATTTATATACATATCTTATTTAATTTTTTTAACTTTAATTTTCTTATTCTTTTTATCGTCATGACTTTTTGCCTTGCGTTTAACCGGATCATTATACTATAGTTGTTTATTATTTACTATACTACTTCTGCCAATTCCTTGTACCACGTCATTTAATCCTAATGGGTACATGGAATTAAGCGTTTTAATCCAAACATCTTCTCTTTCTAATAGTTTTTGATTTAATATTGATATGTTTTCTTCGATAATATGTTCTAAAACATAAATAATTTACAGTATCCTAAGCATGTCCTATAAAAATGTCCTATGAAAATTTGTAGTGAAGAAAAAAACAATAAACCGCAACTTTAAAGGAAACATTATTATACACAAATTATTATACTCACAATACTAATATATTAATATCTATTAATATATATTAATAATATATATTATTAATATATCATAATACTAATATATTTAGTATTAAAATTATAGGTTATTAGTTAAAAGTGATCACTGTCTCTGTTCGTCGTCCCCAGCATAGAAACTGCGTTGCCGGCTTACACAGCCAGGTTGATCCTCTGAAATAAAAACGTCTTTGCGCGAGGATCGTCGCAGTGACGGCAGAGACGCTTACTAAGCTTGTCAAAAAAATACGGTAGACCCTCTACCCAAGTCGCCGAGAGTTTCAATACATATCGGTATATAATAAATGCCACTGGATGTGATGGCCTCGTACTTTTTCTTCTTTCTTTCCTCAAATTATGTGGCTACGGTACCTGATCCTGACAACGCCGTAGATAAATGACTTGGAGACAGTAGATCTACACATATCACGTCCCAGCATGCAAAATGTTCACGTTCCCACGGGGTCACCGTGCCGCCACCCGGTCGTTTTCCGTCGGAGCGAGGTAAACCTGAAGTTTCAAGGTGTCTCGGTACGTGAGCTTTTCTTAACGCATCTTGAACTATGCTGTTCAGCATTGAATGACGGGCAAAACGGCCAGCGGAACGTAAACAACTTAAGCCTTACGTTCCTAGCCTATCAACGACTGCACCTTAATGGCACTTGTGGGGTTGGCATATTGGCGCTCCTAATCGTAAGGCGATTGACACTCTTAAAACTTCGTCTATGAGCAAAGTTCCAGTCGTGGACATTGGAACTGCCTGCAGCAATGCTCCAGCAGCGGGTGCCTTAACGCTGATTAGGCGGTCTCTAGTAATTGCATCGGTAGCACTTGCCGCGAGTTCGAGCGCAATCATCTCGAATAGAAGGGTGCTTTATTCTTTTTGCGTGGTTCCCAAAGTAGGCAAATGCTCGGCGTCTGTGGCGTTGATTGGATATAACCAATCATTTGGTTGTTCTCGCCGGAAGCAAGAGATCTGCCTTTTACTAATTAAGTGCCAATGTTCAAGATTGTCGTGAAAATCTTTCGCTCCGAACAGCAATGAGTCTTGAAGTTCTGTAGAGAGAAGATCAAGGACGACCGATGGCGATGTCAGGTAAGACAATAAGTAAGCTGGTGTGGCAGTGTGTTACGCTTGAAATGCCTAGACCCCTGTGAATTATCAGCAAGGTGGCTTGTTGCTAGCTAGATGATTATTATTTCACGTTAAGTACTTTCTCAAGTTGGTCCCTTAGAGCAACATCATAATTCTGGAGAACACTGCTTTGGTAGCATGACGTGGATCTGAGTGTGTACATCAGTTTTGGGGCGATGAGAAAATTCTGGAGCATGAAAACAGCACGTTGTGTGTTTATATAGTGTTCAAAAGGAAATTACTGCGGTATACAACCTTCTAATGAGTCCGGGTGTATCATTGAACGTAAGTAGCGGACCAAACAATACCAATACGGCAGGCTAAAATATTGTATGCTGTGAATCAAGGTGTATTGAACTGGAAGTAATGAAGGAATTATACTGCAGCTGATGTATGCTGCGAAATCACCTTGAGTGATCACGCGAAATTTAAATAATAAATATAAGAATACATCAAATGATCACCAGCACCGATTTAATGATCTCTTGATCATTGAATATTATATGTTATTATATGAGATTATATTATGTGATATTAATATTTATAATATAATAGTATAATCTATATAATATATTATATTAATATATTATATAATATATTATATAAATATATTATTTATATAATATAATATATTATTATATTATTCTATAATCAGCATACTATTTATGCTGATTAATCAACGGATTTTTTTCAAATAAAACACTCCTAGTGTTTTATTACCCGTTCTTAATTGATACCTTTTAACTATAACTATTTATCCTGGATGCACATTCGACAAATTGCTACACACTTCTAGCTACACACTACTAGACATTTTGTTGAAAAGTGTTTTAATTCATTTATTCCTTCGACATATGTTTTCAAGAATTTCGCAACTTAGCGAGTTTCTCAAAATTCCGAGAAATTGTATTAATGTACAATAACAATATTATGTAATATAAAATATTATTTATATTATCATGTTATCTCCTGTAGACTCGTGATTTAATAATCTGTAAATCCGTATCGATAGAGAGAGTATACATGCAGACATCCGAATGTGATTTTTCTAAATTCAAAACTAAAAGTTAAAAAAGCTGAAATTTTATAAAATTTTAATTTGATTGAATAATAATATATAAACTAAGTAATTAATAATTAATAATTATCAAGACTTATACAAGACTCTAATTAAAGTACTAACTTCCTAGTTTGTAGACGATAGTAATTTGATTGATTTCATTTTCAGCCTGCATATTAAAATTAACTGTCTGAGATTGATATGCCTCATTAGCTTGTAGGGTTGTGTTTTGATCGGCTTTTCGCACTTGTCGTTTTCCTTAAAATAATAAAATTTTGCTGCTGCAAGTTGCGATGAGAATCTAAAATATCAAACAATTTACCGTCTTTAGATTTAAAGTTTAGTTTATATGATATTTAAAAATCATTTAAATATTTAAATGCGATTTAATAGCTGTTGTATTGCTTAACCAATATTAATGTTATTGGTTTTGTTATTTTATAACAAAACCAATATTAATGATAAAGAAGGTGTATATCTAGATATAAACATTAAATTAACATTAACTAAAACTACTATTAATTTATATCGTATAGATCACATATTTAAATTTACAAGAAATTTTTTTTGCATGAGCATTCATGCATACCATATAATATAAAATATAATACATTAAATAATGAAATTTTAAGAATTGCAACAATATGTAATGATATTGGCTTTCTTCAAAATCATTTAAATAATTTAATAGATACATATTTTAAACTAGGTTACTATAAAAATAACATCAAGCAGAAAATAGTAAAATATATAAATCAACACAATAATATAAAGAATAAATTTAAACTCTTAAGTGGCAAATTTTTATGGATGGATAATAAATAATATACTTTGCATTAGAATAAGATACTAGATAGTTATTTCAGAGGAAATACATCATTAGCATGTATTTGGCCCCGCTGCTATGTTGGGTAGAGGAGTTAGGGGCCGAAACCTGATAGCATAGCAGTTCCTCCTGATGACCTCTAATTCTTATTCTGATACAACGTCTGTTATTTATTAGTCAATTCATAAAAATGACGTTTATTTTAAATTTTATTTTTTATTTTTATTTTTTAACTTGATTTAAATTATAGAAAATCTAAAAACAATTATTAATTTTATTATTTAATTATTAAATTTTGATTTAGCATTATTATGTTTTGTTTATTTTATAATTATATAACAATACGTATATTCAGTTAGCTGATTTAATTTATCAAAAATTTTCATCTAATTAGAAGATTAATTTAATATTTTGATTGAATTAGGAGAGAAAACTAACAGATTATTATAGAAAATAAATTAATAATCAAAATTAGTTAAAAAATTAGTTAGTAATTATTACAAATATAATATTATTATAAATAATTTCACATAAGAACAAATTATACGAAAATAAACTACGAATTACAATTCAGAAATATTTGTTATTAAATTAAAATCGGGTTTATGATTGAGCATCAATTTTTTAAAATTATTAAATTCAAGTTATCAATTCATCAATTTATTAAATTATTGAATGTAAATATGAGAATGAAGACGTAAAAGAAAAAATTTAGTTAAAAAATTAGTGTATGCTAAAAATAAGTTGTATCCGTACGAATAAAATAATGTAGAATTTACCTCTTAATATAATGTGTAAGAATAGCTGAAAACATGTAGGTATTTTAGAATAATGAATACATTATACGAATTTATGATTGATAAAATTGTTAAAGTTTTAAACACTAAAAAGTATAATTTATTAAAACAAAAGCATTTTATTAAAACTAAATACAGAAAAAATTTGAAATAAATTGATTAAAATAAATCATTTTTACTAACCTACTTTCCATTGCTTTTAATCTATTATCCATGCACTATTAACATAGTTCTAACAACTATGTTCTAACAACATAGTTATACTAACATAGTTCTCGTAACCTTTCGATAAGGGATTAATTGCAGTCAGTAAACAGGCAGTAAAAAAGTATTCCACATAAGTTATCTACATGTTAATACTTCAATAGGAATTTAGACAGGTGTGTGGATTATCATGATCTGCTTAGTTTGTCAATCTCAGCTAATCTTAATTTAGACAAACGTGGACAAGAAAAAACACGCAGTAAGGATGCACAAGGAAATCTACAGAATATACATTTACATCGAAGGGAGATTAAATGGATTGGAATATTAATAATGCAAAATTTATCATGATAACCATGAATAGAAAGCCTTCATAGTAAGTCTCTTAATATAACAAGCCTGATGCCACCGAGTTTGTAAAAATATAGGTGTTAAATAAATCACAAGGTTAAGTTTGGATGTATTCAGAATAAATTCAGATTCATTTATCGAAAAAGTATTAGTTTTTGGTAAATTGAAGATCCGCGAAATAATTAGAGCACTTAGGAATACGATATGGCGACTGATGTGGATTAACATTTCACTGAAATTTCTGAGAGTTGTCAATTTGAGCAAAGTTTGAAGAGGATAAGTTCGACCACATTACCGGTAAACCGTATGCCAAAATTGGCAATAGCATTACATGAAAGTATTTAATAGCACCGTTGTGTGACAGAGCACCCAGATTACTTACACTAGAGGTAGCCATAGTAATCTTCGAAGCCTTTTTCTCGACATGGGAGGTGAAGGGCCATCTAGAATTCAACTACAAGCCAATATATGTAATATTCCCTCAAAATTCAAGATGATGAGAGTCTAAAATGAGCTTATCATTTTCCCTTAATGGACCTTCACGCCTAAATTTTAAAACTTTAGATTTGTGCACATTGAAAATGCCTTCAAATAATAGGCGAAATATTAGAGAAAAATTGATTCTTTTTCATTCATTATGTCGACAGACTTGTCGACATAATAGCTAGGTCGTCCACATACATTACCGTCGTTATCGAGCTTCTACAACAAATTTTACGAGGAATATCCGCTACGAAGAACGCAAATAAAGTGGGACTCAGAAGGTCGCCCTTCATGACACCCTGTGTAGATGAGAAATATTTAGAGTAATTTGGGCCGTCAAAAACTTTACGACAGTTTGGTTTTAAGATGTCCTCTATTAACTGTAGTAATCCATCGTTTATGTGAAATCAATGAGCTAATTTTAAAAGCAGCAATAGTCTCTTAATAAAATAAGCCTGTTGACACCGAGTTTGTCAAAATATGGATGATAAATAAATCTCGGGGTTAAGTATGTAGCTTCTCAGAATAAATTTGGATTCACTAATCGAAAAAGCATTAGTTTTGGCAAATTGTAGATTGCGCGAACATAATTAGAGCACGTAGGAATACGAGGTAATATGGCGACCGATGTAGAAGAACATTTCACTGAAATACCCACAATATGCTTAATTGAAATTAATAATAAATAACAAATATTTAACAGGTAATTTTAGATATAATTTTTTTTCATTCCAAATGAAGATATTTAATTTTGTGTAGTGTTGAATTTTTACTTGTTTGACATACTGTCTTGTTGTTCATACTTGTATTTTTTCTTTGTATTATATGTCCTTGAAAATGCCTTCAAATAATAGGCGAAATATTGGAGAAAAATTGATTCTTTTTTCTTCGTTTCAATGCTGGATACGGCCGTTTCTCTTAATAATTTATACAATCCCTAGCGAGTCTCATTTCAATTAAATGAATTATTTCATTTAATATTTGCCTATTTAGTTGCAGGGCATGCGGATGCGCCCTTCTCGGATGCATATTTCATTGCATTCTTACGTTCGGGATTTTTATCTAGCATATCGTCGACTTTTGTCTTCAATAAGTCGTCTCTTTATCTTCTGATAGACAGAAATATGTCCCTCTGAATTATTTTGAGGTTTAATTTGTTATAAATTGATTGTTTACTCATTCTTTAGATATTGTATAATTAGGAGAGAGTGATTATTAAAAGTTCGAATTTTTATTAAATACAACTTCTCACTCTCCAAATTATACAATATTCAATCAGGTTTTTGATCGTATAGCACCAGCTATCAACACTGCTTTTGATGTAGTCATCAACGAATTTAGATTTTCCAACAAAAGAGCCAAGAATAATTATCCTTTTAATATATTCGCATATTTTCAGCATTGAAAATATGCTACATCATCATTATTGTCGAAATAGACTGGCCTTACACAATTGCGACTTCACATGCATTTGTCGCTTCGGTATTTCTTCATATAAGGACACCAATCATTACAAATCAGATCAGCTAACTGAGTCTACGTATTTTATACGATATATAGATAAATAATAAATAATCATATAACATTTCAAGTTAAAATTATATCAATTATATCAAGTTAAAATTATAAGTCATCAGGAGGAACTTCTATGTTATCATGTTTAGGCCCCTATTACTCGACCAAACATAGCAGCGAGGTCAAATACACGCTATGACGTACTTCTTCATATGAAATTTGATTATTGAGTGTATCTTATTCTAATACAAAGCATATTATTTATTATCCATCCATAAAAACCTTTTGCTTAAGAGTTTAAATTTATTTTTAATAATATTTTGTTGTTTTGTGGTTTTAAGGAATGCATTCACCTCAGAGCATGAACTCCATTGTAGCTGAAAAAATATGATTTGATTTGTATTTATGCAAATCAAATCACCTCTAAAGCTTTCACCTCACTGCCAGTGGCAAAATATAATTATTGCTAATATTATTATTAATATTAATAATTTTTTTAATATACCTGATTTATTTCAAAAATTACATTCAAGGTATCCCGCAAATGGGCTCATTTAAAACAAACAAAATTAAAATAAGTATTCATTTGATGTAATCACCGTCTCTGTATTGGAATGTTGCCAGAATGGCGCAGGATCTTTGATCTTGATGCTCTTAAACATGCCGATACCATTCTAGCCGAAGATATGCCGATTGATGTGCGCAAAGCGCTTATCTCATCACTATAGTCTGTTCCTTTTTTATCTGCTATTTTTCTAGCTAAGTTTTTCAGCAAAGCAGACGCTGCCGGTCCAATAGCGCCGTTGGTCGAAACTACGAATGGAGAAAAGGATGCATTTTCAATATCAATAATTCGTTCTTTGTATTTCGCTCGCTTTCTGCTTTCGTGATATTCAAATGCAGCGGATGGTGACTTAATGGTATAGGATTGTGCAAGATTATTGAAGATACAAACGTCAATGAACGTTCGCTCCATCCTAGTTCCAAAACGTCCTAGTTCCATTAATATTAATAATAATATTAATGATAATTAATTATTATCATTAATTATCATTAGTTCTATAATTAAGAGTATATTTATCCCGTGTTAAATAATCTCCCTAGATACTGGCTAACCTTTTGTTTGAAATTATTTGTTTTTCTTAAATTTATATTGTTTATCATATAATCTGTATATTTATTTGATTTAATAATTTATGATAATTTATAATAATTTATTTATAATTAATTATTTATTTATAATTTATTTTATTATTTTTTTACAATAAATTTTGAAAACTATTTTATGTAAATGGTAAACTATAGTTTAAAATTTAAAACAATATGAACTAACCCAGTAATTCACAACCGCGTAAGTTTATCTTCATCAACGGTAGATTATTCCATCTAGTCGGATACACATAGACAAATCGAGCGTTAAATGGTACATTTAAAAAGTGTACTCGCTCTGTTAGAGAATCGAAATTTCCTTGAAACTCCTAAAATTATATACATATATATTGATTATTTATATTAAATAATATAAATAATATATTATAATAATATATAATAATATATATTAATATAATAAAAAATAGAAAGTTTTTTAATGTGGCAAATGCACACAGACTGTGTGCTTACAAGCCCATAAAAGCAAAACAGATAAAAAAAGTTACTCGTTTAGTAGCATCGATTTTAGTTGCTTTTTGAAAAATTGGAGCAAGGGTGATGATCGCTGATGATCAGGCATGGAATGCCAAAGGAGAGGAGCAGCGATATGTAGGGATCGACGGCCGAAGTTGGTTGAGTGAAGAGGTACATGTAGCAGAAGAAGAATCACAGGAACGTAGGTGAGTAGAAAGAGAGCAGGATTCACTTAGAGTTGGCAGATAGAGATAAGAAGGATAATTACAATGGAGAAGGCGATAAGTTAGACAAAGCAGACGAAACCGAATGCGATGTTTAATACTTAGCCATCCAATTTTTGATAAATTGGAGAAATTATCGTATTTACGAAGTCGAAAAAGGATGCGCACAGCAGTGTTAATGAGGCGCTGAAGAGATTTAAGGGATGACTTTGAAGAGAAGACGAGAAGGCTAAGACATTTATCAATACGTGGGAAAAGAAGGGAGGAGATAAGAGATTTACATGAACTAAAGTCTAGAGAATTTCTGACGAGACGAATATCACGGAGAAGAATATTTGAAGACCTAGTTTTATCACGAATGAAGGGATCGAGATGCAGGTTATTGTCGAAGTGAATATCTAGAAATACTAGTTTATCTACAGCAGGAATAATTGTGGTCTGAAGATACAGAGAAGGAGGAAAAACAGAAACAGTGGAGGGTAAAATCCATAACACTTTAGATTTGGTAGGATTGAGGGACATGCGCAAAGAAATTAGATGTTCTGATATAGCACGAAGACAATTAGACGCGGATATGAAAAGTTAGCTTAGGGAATGATCACTGGCCCGGGTGTCGGTTCGTGGAGGCAGTACACGTACCAAACTACTCCAGATATCGCGATCCTGGGCGACAGATCAGTGTTCTCTTTCAGATAGTTCAAGACAGTCTTTGGCCAGTTTCGAGGTTTGATATCTCCACCGGTACCAAGTTCTACCTCGAGGTCTCTTTCCCGAGAGTCCAGCCTGATAAACCCTCCGTGGAAGGCAATCTTTAGACGTCCTTTAAACGTGCCTAGGCCACATCAGCTGACTTTCTACATGTGGAGAAGCAGCGACTTTCCTGCAAGTCCATCCCGGATGACCGAATTCCTAACCTTATCTTTAAGAATAAGACCGGCCACACCGCGAAAGAACCTCATTTCGGTCGCCTGTATCCGAGATATTATCATTTCGGTCATAACCCAAAGCTCATGACCATAGGTTAAGATAGGAACGAAGATTGCGTGGTAAACAGAAAGCTTCGCCCCAAGACTCAATTCATGCTTCACCACGGCAGACCTGTACAAAGAACGCATTGCTGCATTAGCTGCACAAATTCGCTTCTAAAATCTCGAAATATTTGCTACTAATATCGTAGTTAATGATATTAATACCGATAAATAGTTTTAGTAGAACTACATAGAATAAATAAAAGTGAAAGAGATGAGTTTAAATTTAAATTAAATGCACAAGTTACGTGATCGAATGAAAAGCTAACGAAATTGAGTGTAAAGTTTACAATTTCATTGTGGTAGACGCCGAATAATGTTGAAACGAGCAATCTTAATGATTATCGTATATAGTCGTTATTACAACTAAGTCGTAATAACCATTAAACTGTAGTTTTGTGGTTATTACGGAAGTAATAACCGGCAAATATTATTAATATCGTAAATATCCAGTAGTGGGATACGTTTAAATGCTACTAGCTGTGGGACCTAAAATAGCGTCAAAAATATTAAATTTAAATTGACTATTTTGACTAAAAATAGTCAATTAATATTAATATTAATTAATTTAATATTAAATTGTTAGAAATATTAAATGAATAGTTTAAATATATTAAAACTATTCATTTTTTAATATTAAATAATTAATATATCATATATTCAATATATCAACAAGTCTTTATTTGAATACATATTTCTTTTACATATTATTGAAAACAACATTTATCTTCGGTGATTGTTATTATAATCATTATTTGAAAACTAATAAAAATAAATAAATAGATTAAAGAAAACTTAAAAATGCCTACAAAGATCGCTTTTTAAAATTGTTTTATTTAATCGATGATACTGGTAACCTAAACTGCTAACCCTAAACGGATATGATTTCGAAGCTTAGCGAATTGTATTGGATTTAGCCAAATTCAAAGGCAAATTATTTTTAAGAGTTTATTTTTGTATGTGAGCTATTATTTCATTCTGAATTAATTTATTGGATTTTGGATCTGTATTAGAGCTACATTAATAATTGTAATATCATCAGCGTATGTACAACATAATGAATTGGATCATACGTATTTAAAGTCATCGAAAAATTCCAAATAACATTAGATATAGTAAATTAAGCTGTGAGACACTTATAGATATAGTATCCCAATACTATATTCTTACACATGCGAGGAATATGTATCGCTTACGTTCACTCAAGTATGATGGCATAAATTGAATGTGCCATGAGGATAATCATAATAAATCATATACAGATTATTTCGGATGACGTCATTTATGTTAATTAAAGCATTTGTGGTGCTATCAATATTGATTTAGTTTAATGAAATCTTTTAAAGTGCTCGGAATTCTGCTTTGAAAGTATTTCAAGAATTTTTCTATCGGAGAAACGAGTAAGACAAAGAAATTAGATTGTTGCGTTAAATTGCGATTTCAAATTTATTTGTACCTTAAAGTGTTTGTCAATTGAATCCTTATATATCTTCCAACTAATACCGTCTTTACTATATCTTATATTGAAAGCTTTCACCCAACAAGCCTTGTCAATCAAATCGCCTTTTGTTAATATTCCAGTAATGCGTGTAACCTTACCGGCATCAACAAGATACCACTTATGTAACGTATGGTTATCTAAACAAATAATTAAATATATTTATTATTTATGCTATTTATATATTTATTCATATATCGTGTAATTCAAAGGTAAAACAAATCCTCTTTCATTGCTTAATCCGATAAAAGTTTGTAAATTCTTGAACTAAATCTAGTTACTAGTATTTTACACATGAGTATGGCATTTTTAATGTATATATAGTATTTGGAACTATTTTTTAGAATCTATAAAAGATTCAATACTTGGATGTAAAATACTAGTAACTTGGGGCATGTGCGAGAAGTTGATTTTTGGATTAAACAATTAATGTGGATATTAAATATACAATAAAAGTCGACATGTAAGTTTAACCTATTGAAGGCAAATTGTTTTATTGATAATTAAATTTTAAAAATGTTAGAATGTAAGTATTAAAAAGTATTTCATTAAATCTAATTGCCAATAAATCAGACGAGTCAAGTTATTGTTAGCCAAAATTAAAATGACCTAAACGTGAAACGTAGGTATTGGATCAATAGCTGATAAGATCCACCAATACTGAAATGTACTGCTGTTGGTGTATAGATAGGATTAAAGTAGAGTCCAGAATAAAAAATAGTCATCAAAATTTCGATGATATATTATATCATTGAGTTAGGTAAAAGGATACTTTTATCATTAGGTAAAACAAATCATCAAACGTAAAGGTTGATATATCTAGGAAGTAGCAAAACTAGGTCTAATGCATTTGCAATAAAATTTAATGACTCGTATTTATTAATATTTTATCAAAATTTTATATTATCGGTTAAATAATATACGTCTTTATAATAAACGATTGCATCTTCATTTTACCGATTTTAACTAATGAAAGATTTATTAAAGGGGCCCAAATGACATGATCAGTAGTATCAGACAATCGTTAAACTTAGTCAAATATATATTTCTTCGTATAACATAAAAACATCAAATAATTTACAAAAGAGATTATTTTAATCATATAATTAAATTATAATTTAATTGTGCATTCCATGATATAACATATTATAATATAATATCAAAACGTATATCAAAAAGTTAGTTTTAACGATATGGGCTTCTTGACTCATGATTTACGAAATTAAAGTTCACGACAAAATTTTATTTAACCGGTTTTCATAATAATTCATACATGGCGAGTTTAAATAAAATACAGAAACAACGCTTGAATGACTAATGCAAAAGAACAAATATTGGGATTTCATGGTAATTCTGACGATCAAGAGCGTACTACGATAATTATAAAAATGTTAGTTTGAATCCTGAAGGAGGCTAAAACTCAAAGCATCAAAGTTGGATATTTAATCTCTCTGATGAAGCTGTGAGTGCCACCCAAGTATTTAACAGTGTGATATTGACTTTATCACATGCTAATAATATGAACCAATATTATGTGACTTATCGTTAATAAAATTGATGATTTAAAAAGCAACGAGTCTTGTCTAAATCATGCATTCATAATTCTTTCTTCTTGAATTAGACAAAAATAATGTAAAATCTATGCAATTTAAATTATGTAAAGTTGAATGTAAGAAAACGATTTTCAACAAAATTTAAAGAACAAATTGTGTTGGTTTTTCTGATGTATAAATATACAATATACAAAAAAATATACAATATATACAATATATTTTATATAAAATATATATACAATATATGCAACAATATATAAAAAATAAATTTGTTTGTTGCTCAAAAATTTTAAATTTAATAAATGAATCAAAATCATTTAGACGCGATAGGAAAACAGTTTCACAGAGTATAACTCTTGTAAGATTTTATTGTCAGAGTATTGGATTACAAGCAAACGATCAAGAGCATGCATCATAATGCATGCTCTTGATCTTACCAGTCAAGTATTATTACGAATCTTACCAGTCAAGTATTTAGCAGAGCAATACATAATATATGCATATTATAAATTTGTGACTCAGCATTAATGAAATTGATAAAAACAACGAGTCTAAAGGGCGATACATAATTTAAACATATAATGCTAATAATAAACCTATATTTTGTGACTCAATGAAATTGATAGTCTAAAAACAACGAATATTGTCTAAATTATCCATAATAAAATTATTAATAAATTATTCACTAAAATAATGTAAGAATTGTATTTTACAAAAAGATATAAATATATAAGTTTATTATGAGTAAAAAGCATACCTTACACTACTTAAGCTGTATCAGTGTTTTTATATTAAAATTATTTAATAATTAAAATTATTGAAATTATTTAATTTTAATAATAAAGTAGAATTCAATGTCTGCCACAATCTTCATATATCATTGTGGTATACGTTGAATGAAGTTGAAATTAGCAATCTGAATATCATTAGAATGCAAATAAATGTAAAAAGCCATTAGAATGTGGCCCAATTAATTTAATGTAAATTGATTATTCCTATCACCAATCTACTGATAACTGGTGTAACAGATATGTGACTTGCGGTGTAGCTGTACACTTTATATTGCGATAATAATGCCGCTAGATGATCGTATAAAGGTATATGCATCCAGCATTGGGCAGTATTCCTTACTGATGAATAGTAATAACGACTAAACTGCAGTCATTATAATGTTCGTTAAGAAATTATTGCTTTTCGAAACTTACTAATTATATTGATATCCATCGGCCATTGTAATAAATATTCTCTGTTTTTATAAAAGTCATCGCGATCCGGCGTCTTACTAACCGTAGAAGTTCGCAACGTATGCATACATACTAAAATGTCGATTTTATAGATACTGTTAGATTTTAAATTGCGTCTTTCTGGAAACATTTTATAAAATAACATTAACTACCACTATATATCGGTACTTGCTGATTCTAATTACAGATTATTTTTAAATCCGATTAATATTATTAGTTTGATAACAAAATAATAATTTATTTTGATAGTAAAAATTTCCAAATTAAATATTAGCTTTTGGTATTTTACTTTATCAGCAAAAAAATTACTAAATCATAAATAATTGAACGAATCTATCACAATCACAGATTCAATGATCTTATAATCTCATCGGGGTTAAATAATACTTTATTATACATTATATACTGAAGAATTTCTAGCTGTACTGCTAGTCAATATATACAGAGAGAGTTGAAAGTAATGAAGGAATGATACCGTAGCTGGTTTCTGATGCGACATCACCTAATGTGATCTAGCAAAATTTAAATAATAAATGAAAGAATACATCAAATGATCATCAGCACCGATTCAATGATCCCATGATCACATCAGTGTTAAATATAAAGAACGAATGCTTAAAAATGCATATCGGAAAATACGGTTTCAGAAATTCAATACATTGAGGGTTTCATATCATCAAGAATTTCTAGCTGTGCAGGATGGTTAGCCTAGTCGGTAATGCGTGGATCCACCGATCGAAATAATTAGGTTCGAATGTGAAAATGCAAATAGTGTACAAAAGGAAACTATACACCCTTCTGATCAGTCCAGGTGTAACATTGAACCAAAGTAGCAGACAAAACAATACCAATACAGCAGGCTAAAATCTGGTATGCTGTGAGTCAATGTGAATGGAGTTAGAAATAATAAAGGAATGATACCGTAGCTGGTTTCTGTGCGAAAACAGCAGATAAATAAAATATGTGAAATGAAAACTGATTAATAATTATCAATAAATACATAAGTCGTGAACCCACAAATCGAAATAACCTAGGTTCGAATCTGAAAGTGCATATAGGATTCAAAAGGAAACTACAGCGGTACACATCCTTTAGCCGACACAATACAAATACTTCAGGCTAAAATCCGGCATGTTGTGAGTCAATGTGAATGGAGTTAGAAGTAATAAAGGAATGATACCGTAGCTGGTTTCTGTGCGAAAACAGTGGATAAATAAAATATGTGAAATGAAAACTGATTAATAATAATTATCAATAAATACATAAAGCGTGGACCCACAAATCGAAATAACCTAGGTTCGAATCTGAAAGTGCATATAGGATTCAAAAGGAAACTACAGCGGTACACATCCTTTATCCGACACAATACCAATACATCAGGCTAAAATCTGGTATGCTGTGAGTCAATGTGAATGGAGTTAGAAGTAATAAAGGAATGATACCGTAGCTGGTTTCTGTGCGAAAACAGTGGATAAATAAAATATGTGAAATGAAAACTGATTAATAATGATTATCAATAAATACATAAGGCGTGGACCTGCAAATCGAAATAACCTAGGTTCGAATCTGAAAGTGCATATAGGATTCAAAAGGAAACTACAGCAATACACATCCTTTAGCCGACACAATACAAATACTTCAGGCTAAAATCCGGCATGTTGTGAGTTATGGTCTATGAAGTTGGAAGTAATAAAGGAATGATACCGTAGCTGGTTTCTGTGCGAAAACAGTGGATAAATAAAATATGTGAAATGAAAACTGATTAATAATGATTATCAATAAATACATAAGGCGTGGACCTACAAATCGAAATAACCTAGGTTCGAATCTGAAAGTGCATATAGGATTCAAAAGGAAACTACAGCGGTACACATCCTTTATCCGAAACAATACAAATACATCAGGCTAAAATCCGGCATGTTGTGAGTTATGGTCTATGAAGTTGGAAGTAATAAAGGAATGATACCGTAGCTGGTTTCTGTGCGAAAACAGTAGATAAATAAAATATGTGAAATGAAAACTGATTAATAATGATTATCAATAAATACATAAGGCGTGGACCTACAAATCGAAATAACCTAGGTTCGAATCTGAAAGTGCATATAGGATTCAAAAGGAAACTACAGCGGTACACATCCTTTATCCGACACAATACAAATACTTCAGGCTAAAATCCGGCATGTTGTGAGTCAATGTGAATGGAGTTAGAAGTAATAAAGGAATGATACCGTAGCTGGTTTCTGTGCGAAAACAGTAGATAAATAAAATATGTGAAATGAAAACTGATTAATAATGATTATCAATAAATACATAAGGCGTGGACCTACAAATCGAAATAACCTAGGTTCGAATCTGAAAGTGCATATAGGATTCAAAAGGAAACTACAGCGGTACACATCCTTTATCCGACACAATACAAATACTTCAGGCTAAAATCCGGCATGTTGTGAGTCAATGTGAATGGAGTTAGAAGTAATAAAGGAATGATACCGTAGCTGGTTTCTGTGCGAAAACAGTGGATAAATAAAATATGTGAAATGAAAACTGATTAATAATGATTATCAATAAATACATAAGGCGTGGACCCACAAATCGAAATAACCTAGGTTCGAATCTGAAAGTGCATATAGGATTCAAAAGGAAACTACAGCGGTACACATCCTTTATCCGAAACAATACCAATACATCAGGCTAAAATCTGGTATGCTGTGAGTCAATGTGAATGGAGTTAGAAGTAATAAAGGAATGATACCGTAGCTGGTTTCTGTGCGAAAACAGTGGATAAATAAAATATGTGAAATGAAAACTGATTAATAATGATTATCAATAAATACATAAGGCGTGGACCCACAAATCGAAATAACCTAGGTTCGAATCTGAAAGTGCATATAGGATTCAAAAGGAAACTACAGCGGTACACATCCTTTAGCCGACACAATACAAATACTTCAGGCTAAAATCCGGCATGTTGTGAGTTATGGTCTATGAAGTTGGAAGTAATAAAGGAATGATACCGTAGCTGGTTTCTGTGCGAAAACAGTGGATAAATAAAATATGTGAAATGAAAACTGATTAATAATGATTATCAATAAATACATAAGGCGTGGACCTACAAATCGAAATAACCTAGGTTCGAATCTGAAAGTGCATATAGGATTCAAAAGGAAACTACAGCGGTACACATCCTTTAGCCGAAACAATACCAATACATCAGGCTAAAATCTGGTATGTTGTGAGTTATGGTCTATGAAGTTGGAAGTAATAAAGGAATGATACCGTAGCTGGTTTCTGTGCGAAAACAGTGGATAAATAAAATATGTGAAATGAAAACTGATTAATAATGATTATCAATAAATACATAAGGCGTGGACCCACAAATCGAAATAACCTAGGTTCGAATCTGAAAGTGCATATAGGATTCAAAAGGAAACTACAGCGGTACACATCCTTTATCCGAAACAATACAAATACATCAGGCTAAAATCTGGTATGTTGTGAGTCAATGTGAATGGAGTTAGAAGTAATAAAGGAATGATACCGTAGCTGGTTTCTGTGCGAAAACAGTGGATAAATAAAATATGTGAAATGAAAACTGATTAATAATGATTATCAATAAATACATAAGGCGTGGACCTACAAATCGAAATAACCTAGGTTCGAATCTGAAAGTGCATATAGGATTCAAAAGGAAACTACAGCGGTACACATCCTTTATCCGACACAATACAAATACTTCAGGCTAAAATCCGGCATGTTGTGAGTCAATGTGAATGGAGTTAGAAGTAATAAAGGAATGATACCGTAGCTGGTTTCTGTGCGAAAACAGTGGATAAATAAAATATGTGAAATGAAAACTGATTAATAATGATTATCAATAAATACATAAGGCGTGGACCTACAAATCGAAATAACCTAGGTTCGAATCTGAAAGTGCATATAGGATTCAAAAGGAAACTACAGCGGTACACATCCTTTAGCCGACACAATACAAATACTTCAGGCTAAAATCCGGCATGTTGTGAGTTATGGTCTATGGAGTTGGAAGTGATAAAGGAATGATACCGTAGCTGGTTTCTGTGCGAAAACAGTGGATAAATAAAATATGTGAAATGAAAACTGATTAATAA